>JBAGKO010000014.1:20638957-20658297 GCA_037177275.1 Acacia concinna
CCTTTTTCTGCACCTATTGTCTTAGTAAAGAAGGACGGTACTTGAAGGATGTGCATCGATTTTCTTGAGTTGAATAAGGCCACCATAAAGAATCAATATCCTATACCACTTGTAGAGGAGCTCTTTGAAGAGCTAGGGGCTGCTAAATGGTTCACGAAACTTGATCTATGTGCCGGATACCACCAAATAAGAATGGAACAGGAAGACATACACAAGACAGCTTTTAAATCACATTCTGGACATTATGAGGTTAGTTATGCCATTTGGCTTGACCAATGCACCGGCAACGTTTCAGGGAGCTATGAATGTTCTCTTCTGTTCTCACTTACGAAAATTTGTTTTGGTATTTTTTGATGACATTCTGGTTTATAGCTCCTCTCTTGAAGAGCATGCTCCGCATTTGACTTTAGTGTTGCAAATATTGAGGGATAACCACTTTTTTGTCAAGCAATCTAAATGCACCTTTGCAGCACCTCATGTGGAGTATTTGGGGCACATTATTGGTGCTGGAACTGTCTCTACCGATCCCAAGAAGATTCAGGCTGTAGCTAAATGGCCACTTCCTATCACCATTAAGCAATTAAGAGATTTCTTAGGCCTAGTTGGCTATTACCGACGCTTTATCAGAAATTTTGGGACTAAAGCCCGTCCTCTTACATCTCTTCTAAAGACAAATGGGTTCCAATGGACTCAATTAGCTACCGATGCTTTTTAGGAACTCAAATCAACCCTAACTTCAGCACCGGTTCTTTCTCTTCCTGATTTTACTCAACAATTCGTTCTAGAGACTGATGCTTGTGGGAGTGGTATTGGGGCTGTCCTCATGCAAGGAAGGAAGCCTCTAGCATATTTCAGCAAAGGATTGTCTCCTAAACATCAGCAATTATCAGTCTATGAGAAGGAATTGATGGCAGTAGTCCTAGCGGTGCTTCATTGGCATCAATACTTGGAGAGACAGCGATTTGTTATACGTACGGACCAGCAAAGCCTTAAATACCTCCTTGGTCAGCAGCTCAAGACCTCATATCAGATGCTATGGGTTGCCAAGTTGGCTGGCTTTGCCTATGAAATTCAGTATAAGGTAAGGACAACTCTGTGGTTGATGCACTTTCTAGAATGCCTAAGTTACCATTAATGCAAATTGTCCTAGACACTTCCTCCCCTGAATTGCTGCAACAAGTCAAGCAAAGTTGGGAAAAAGATGACTATTTGCAGCAATTACTCCCTAAAGTTTAAGCTAATGATGGAGTCATTAGTTATTTCACTTGGAGTGAGGATTTACTGAGAGAAAGGGTAAATTGGTGATTGGAAATGACCCTATACTTAAGAAAAAAATTCTTGATTGGTTGCATTCTAGCTCACAAGGAGGGCATTCCGGCATTCAAGCAACCTACCAAAGAATTAAATCTCTCTTTTGGTGGCGCAAGTTATTTGAGAATGAAGAAACGTAGGAAGAAGATGATAACTAAAGTCCTGGTGCAATGGAAAGGACTACCAGAAGAAGAAGAATCGTGGACTCCTCTTTATCAATTGCAACAGCAATTTCCAGCATTTGTTGTTGAAAATCCTTGAGGACAAGGATGTTAGAAAGGGGAGGGTATTTGATATGTAAATATAATATGAATCCCTAACAGTCTATTAATTATATGTTAATTAGGGATTAGGATTTAATAGGCCCAATAAGATTAGACTAGGCGGCAAACAAGGCAATTGTAATACTCTATACTTAACCTATATAAATAAGGCTAATCAGAATATGTACACATGATTAGTGACAATTGATGAATAACAAGATTTGGTTCTGCTGTTCTGTTTCTCTCGCCCTCTCTGTTTCTCTATTTCTATCCTCAATTCCCTCTAACTCTCTAATTCTCTTCTCCCTCTCTTATCTCTAATTCCCAAAACCTAAATACATAGATTGAAACTACAATCCTTGTATCAACAACACCCATGATAAAACATAAAAAACAATTAACATAAACTAAAGGCCACTAGGTTCCTATTATATGATCACATGCAGACATTGCAAAGCATGATATGCACAGATGACAGAACTATAAACATTGAACAAATACCATGTGGGGATCCAACAAGCCATTCTCAATTGGCTTTCTTGTATCATCATAGTATGAACCTATTGCAACTTGAACTTCAGCAATTTTACTGATCTCTGACTCTGATAATGCAGTGAATCGCATGCTCTTGCTGCAAGAAACAACAATAAATGCTGAAGCTAAAAGTCCATTTACACTAACAAGTAGCAGGATTCAATCAAAACTAGCTACAACATGTAAAATCTCACATTCTCCGTGGTCCAACATCCTCAATATATGGTTCCTTCGTGAAGGTTAGGCCTTCAGCTCGTGCTCTATACATCTTTCTCCTGAAATTGCAGAAAATGACAAGGAAAGGGTTTAGCTTGGCCTAATGGTATAGTATCAAACATGGTTTACAAGAGAATCCCCATTTATCACCTTCCCGGCATGAAGGAAACTTGAATCAATAACAAAAACAAAAGGTTATCACTAGAAACTTTCTTTCTCGTGTGAATAATGTCATACACTTAAGAGGCGCCCATGAAAGGAGCCTCCAATCAGTATTTTGCCAATGACCATCCAACTCTATTGGTTAAATAGATAAAAGATGATATTTAAAGGGGGAGACACTTCAATTAGAATTTTTCTTATGGATGAACCGCGTTACAATAGCTAAAATAGTCTATACAGAGGAATAACACTCTCTTTTTTCAGGGGGCTGGATTTGAAGACACAGAAACACAAAACTGAATCATAGCGCTACAGCTATAGGGGAAAACACTATGTTCTGGGAAAAAAAATTAAAATCTGCCAGCAAACTACAAAATTGAAGACCAATTTCAATCTACAAATGCATACCAAACACCACAGTGAGGAATGTAGAGGCAAGAAATAATAGCTTCAAAATCCCAATGACTCACTTTTCTACCTAAAATTCCAAAGATGATCATAATGGCAGTAGAAAACAAGGCACGAAGTTTCCAAAGATGAATTTAGATCAGAGGCTTCTGAGGGGCCAAAAAGAAAGCCCAAATCTTTGCCTCAATTTTTTGTGGAGTAATTAGAAGCACGCAAGTGGGATTTTGAAGCTGAGTAGGGCAGGCATCATGAGGGATACAAGAATAATTTTAACTCTTTTTTACAAAAATACTCTTTACTTCAAAATAATACTCACATAAAAGAGAACACAAAACGAATATCCATTCAAATGCTGTTTCACACATGAAACATTGACAATAACATTTACTAGCTTCCATCTCGTTATTAATCCTAGATTGCTCCACACAGAAAGATACAGTACTTATTAGCACTGCAAAACTAATGTAAAAAAATACAAAACTCAAATTCCTGAACTTGAATGTTTTAGACAAAGAACTTCAAAGATTGATTAATAGAAATTGAACATAGTTGTGTGAAACAAATAATCATTGCACAAGGACTGGCGGCATTGTTTGCTTGTCTGTTCGGAATCTATTAGAAACCAATCATCCCTTCCACATATTAAAGAATTATCAACTATTCAATGAATTTATATAGCCAAGTTACTGATGTTTGCGTTCAGTCCAGGTGTTCGAGGCAGATTCAATTAAATTGCTAGCCTTACAACCTTGTGAAAGAATACTCTCGTTAAACAAATGAGTTGTTGATTTATTTTTCCCCTGTTATCTCTTTGCGGGTAAACAGTAGTCGTGTTGAGTACAAAAAGAAGAACAATAGTTGAGAACAGTCAAGATTGTTTTCACTGAGCATCCAGTAAAAGTAGATAGCTGTAGGAAGATGTGAGATATTACGACCAACAAGCCGCATTCCTCCACGGAATTTTAATAATCAAATATGCCAAAAGCTCCCACTTAACATATGGGAAAGAAGGATAATCAACGGTGGTTTCCAACATTATCTTTTCGAGGAGAGGGATCACCTTATCTAGTCGAAGCAGCGATCAGAGTCTGCTGGAGGCGGCTGTGTTCGGCGATGGTGGCAGCGACGTAGTGAAGAAGAACGGTGTGAGGTGAGCAGGGTGTCAAGGGGCTCGCAAGGGCGGGAGATAGAGTAATGAGTATTGTACCACAAAGGAGTAAAATTACAGGGTTAAATGTCACTTTTACGCTGAAAGCATTTGTTGGGAGCTAATTTCGACTTGAAAATTTTACAACAAGTAATTTAATTTTATCCCAAATATGAACAATTTTATCCGATCATTATCTCAATTAAATTTAATTATTAATTAATTAATATGTTATTCACGTCATTTTTATTAAGGTTCAAATTTATTCTAGAAAATTTCACTTAAGAGTAATTTTATTTTAAAAGTTTGTAAACTGAAGCAATATTATCTTAACTTTTATAGTAAAATTACACCTAAATATCAAACTTAATTGGGATAACTGTTAAGGGGAAATTGCTTCAAATTTGGTACTTCCGAAGAAAAATTATTTCTTGAAAAAAATGACCTTTAACCCAATTATTAATATTTAACTACTAAAATGGCTACAATTTTCCCCTTTTATTTGATAAAATATAGAAAAATACTGTTAAAATACCTAAAAGACATATAGGCATTACTGTTGTTAATATATTTATTTATATTTTTCCTATTTAAACAGTATTTGTCTATCTTTCTCACTTCTTTTTTTTTTTAATTTGATTTAGGGTTTTCTATAATAATATTCAATCAATTCAATCTACAATAATTACATAGTGGACATCTAGTCTTTATTATAGAGCACCAACTAGCTAATATTTTTGTCTTTTTTATAATGCAATTACAAATTTCTAAAGTGCATTAAATTTATTATTCCATGTCTGATTGTCTGCCCATATTTAATAAGGGTAGTGGGAGAAAGTGATAATTAATATAGTATTTGAGTTTAACGTAATTAGTAAAAATAATATTAGAAATCATTTAAAGTTTGGGATAACTTATATGCTTTTCTCTGCTTTTATTGTTTTGTGAAAATTGGTAGTTCCTATAGTAATTAGAAAAAACATCACCTTATTGGTAATTGATCGCAACAAATAATTTTGACGGGAAGAGTGGGTTTTTTATGGAAAGAAGAGGAGTAAGAGTTTTCAATAATTATTTGATTTTGTTAGAGGAGATAAGCGGAAAAAAAAGATTTTTATTACTTTAATGATGTCAAACTTTTATCTCAAGTCCTTATTAAGTATGAACTTGTGAGTGGAAAATTTAAATTAATATAAGGGTATATGAACTGTGACAACAACAAAATGAAAAAAGAGAAAATAAAAAGTTGATTAGTATATTCTTATCAAATTTGATTTTTTTTTTTTTAAAAAATATATAGTTATATTCCTATTAGATGAATAGAGAGAGAAAAAAATAATAATATTCCAAATGAAAAATCGTATTGAAGCACGAGTGAGTACAAAGAGACCCCTGTATAAGCAAATTAATGGCCTAACTCTAACCCAAGAAACTAATATAAGTTAATCAAATCAAATCTTAATGATAAAACATTTATATCAAATTTTAATATATTAAGAAATATACCTTAATCATAATAGTATTAATTAATTTTCTATTCTTAGAAGAGCAACAGATCACTAAAGAAATTTCAACACTCCTCCTTAAGTTGGAAGGAGCTTAGACATCAGGTTACTAAGGAAATAATGACCGCAAAATTATAGCCTTCACCAATAGTCTGCTCCTTTAGAGCAAGATCCTTAATTAATAAGCAAGTTTGAGCATATCATCATGAAAACTTAACCAAACATCACAACATGGACGTTCAATCATAATAATCTAATATCTTCACTAGGAGTTGAAAAATAGGTCCCACAAGGACCAAAACATCAACAAACTACATTGTCAAAGGCTAAAACAAAGCAAACATTTTCAACTAGAATTGAAGCAAACAACAACTAGAGGTACAAAAGCAACCTAAAATTTCCAAATCAACCAAAATAAGAGCAAATCCTGTTTCAACAAATAATCTCATAAAGGATCAAAAAACCAAAAAAAACGATATCAAAATAATTCAAACAGATAGTCCAAAAGAATATAAAGACTCAAACAAAGAGTCCAAAATTAGAAATAACCAACCCATTGAATGAAGGATCACATTAAACATAAGAGAATATTGTGAAATACTATTGATCATTCTTAATGATCATATACAGGCAAACTAATAAACTAACCCTAACCTTAACCCTAACCCAAGAAACTAATATAATCAAATCTAAGTAAATTAAATCATAATGATAAAACATTAATATCAAATCCTCATATATTAAAAAAAAACCTGAGTCATAATAATATTAATTAATTTTTAAATTCTAAACTTTTTATTCTTAACTAGTACATTATATCAAAAATTTGCATTGAAAATGTCAAAACAATTACATTAAAAGTGTGAAAATTATCATATAATATAAGGAAAATTCCAAAAAAAATACTAAAGAAATGTAAAAAAGACAATTCAATTTGGTGAAATAGAAAAATCCCAAATCAATCCTACATAGAAATTTGGAATTTTAAAATTTTGAATATTTTGTGAAATTATTTAAATGCCCTTAGATTTTAACAACTCAAATGTCTACATTAACCATTTGAGTATTTATATCAAAACATCGATGTGCATTTAAGTAATGTGTACTCAAATTGTTAATATAGATACTCAAGGTGTTAATATGGACACTCAAACTATTAAAATCCAGGGACATTTAATTAATTTCAAAAAAAAAAATTAAAGATTCAAAAAAATTTCAAATTCCTACAAATTTGAGATTTCCAAATTTTAGTATACTAAATTGTCTCTAAATCGCTTGCTTAGTATTTTTATGGGATTTTCCCTATAATATACTATACAAGTTTTATATATTATTTTTTCAGTACAATTATTTGAAATTTATTCAGTGAGATTTTATCATTATTAGAGATAAACCTTTCCGCATGCTTCATTCATACAGATCTTATATATTTTTTATTATTAATTTTTTGCAAAATATTTTTTTAAAAAAAATTGTTTGTTCAACTTTACATCTCCAGAGTCGACGTGCAATATTGGAAAAAGGTATGGTTAATCCAAATTCAAGTTTAGAAAATTAGAATGTGCAAGGAGATAAAAGAACGTTTTGCCAGAAACGTTTAACATGATACAAAGATTGTATTTTTTTTAATTTTTGACCAAAATACAAAGAAGTGTTTTATTATCATCCACTTAAACCGTAGTAGTGAGCAAGGTCTGTGACTGAGTCTCGTAACTAAAATTGAATTTTTTCGAGTCATCGGCCGACCAAATGAAGATGCCATGAAGCTCACCCTGACGTGAAAGTTCAGTACATGCTTTGAAAAAGCCATGCTCTGGTTTTAAGCCGCCACTATCATCTGTTCCAAAACTTACCAACACTTTCCCTCCTCTGTAATTCTTCACTTGCCTCTTAAAGTGTCCCATAAATTCAGGTATGGTCGTTCTGTTGGAATATGCATAGAACTGAAAGTCGACGTAGTCTATGAGATGACCATACTTTCTCCACAAAGCAAGGTAATGAGACTGAACTGGTTCATCATCGTACGGTGCTATGGAAGCAAACGACACAATCTTACTTTGTTTCAGGTAGTATATAAGCTTCCCTATGCAGTCAGCAAAAGTATCAGGATCTGCTTCTGGGTCGAAATGTTCATAGTCAATATCGATTCCGTCTAGGTGGTTGGACTGGACTAATTGAGTGATGGACTGAATTGCGTTTCGGAGCCATGAACTGACCGATGTGGGCTTAAAGAACACGTTATAGCCAGCTATGGTGTCACCTCCAAGGCTCAAAGCTACTTTAACGTTAGGGAAGAAAGACTTAATGTAAGAGACATGAGAAGGGCTGAGATTTTGTGTGTCCCAGTAGGGTTTAAAATCGCCATTGGTAGAGTTTGGAGGTGAGGTTGAGTCATTGTAGTCAATGGCGAAAGAGAGAATGAAGTGGAATTCCACGTTGGGGTTTATGGGCACATCTGAGAACGTGACGTTTTGCCCTTCGGCTCCTATGTATTCTCTGAACAGCTTAGGCTCTGGCGAAGCTGGCACCAACGTGATTCCGGCCAAGAGAAGCTGGAACATAAAAAGAGGGAAGGGGTTGACGATCAGTGAACTCATGATTATTGTATTGGTTGAGTGAAGATTTGCGTTGCTTTTAGGGTTATTTATGCAATCAGACTCTGGGTTTCACAGACAAAGGCTTCGTCTTTTTGCGGACAAGGGCCAACAATTATCAACTTCTTTGAAAATAGACATTCACTTTATGTTTTCCTTTAAAATGTGTCCGGCGATTACAATGGTATCGTCATATAACAAACAAATCCACACGATTCCTCGCTGTTTATAATTTATACTACGGTCCTATTTATAAGACAGTTGACTTTTTTAGAGAATCCTAAAAAAATCCTAAGAAAACCAATTACATTACTTTAAAACATTAAAATTTATCGTTTTTCTTTAAATTATGATGTTTGACTCATGAACTAATATATAATGTAATAAAATATGATATATGATATGATTAAGTAATGTAATTAATTTTTTAAAGATTTTATTAAGATTCTCCAAAAAAGTCAATTAGATCTTATAAATAGGAACAGAAGGAATAATATTTTTCTGAGTAGTTTTATATTTGACGTGATGAAGTAAAATATCCGTAGGCTATATCTGAATCCAGTTGTTAGTACGGCGAATTGTGCTTTAGCTTCTTGCATATATAGGTGTTCTCGTTAGGCAAAAAAGCCGCTAAAGTCAATATATATGGAGAAAAAAAAGAAGTATGCCTTGCTCATTCGATTGTGGGAATGAGGTGATCCAAATTAAACTAAATGAATGTGAATGTGGAATCTCAATTCCTATGGTGTCTCTGATACATCATTGTTTGGATCAAAGATGCTTTTGTACGTAGTGGGACGGCAACGGTCAAACTGTGTACTTTCTCATTTCGGATTCATGCTACACTAGCCTGCAGTATATATTTCTATTTTACCCTCTCGAAAATACAAATACTGAACAGTGAACAACAGAACAAACAATAATGTAATTCCTAGTTAAAAGGATTCTATGCTTGTGATTAACACTACATTCCAAATCACAAGAATACTTGTTTATTGTAAGAATGGCCATATCCAAGCCCATAGAGCTAAAGGGTCTACATCAATATAGATGAGCGCAGGTGAAGGGCATGTTTTCTGTGGTCTGCAAGATGTTGATAGGAGTAAATTTTAGAATATAGGAATACTAAGATCAGTTACTGTTTGAGCAATAATAATTGAGGATTTGATGTCAAAATTCTTAAGTTGAAAGGATCAAAGTATGTGGGATAAAGGTGTCAACTAGCCCGTGAAGTTGACAGGCACACATGAATGGTGCCCCATCGTCAGTGTTTCCAAGTGGCACTTGCAGACAGCACCACACTAATAACTGTTGGGGAGGCCCAACAGTACAGGTTTAGATGTTCTGATAATGTTTGCACTTTCGCCAATCTTTATTCTATTTTCTAAAATTTAAGAATTATCATAACTGAAAGGTTTAACTTGTTTAAGAAGCTGACCACTCCATCTTTCTATCTACCAGGTGATATATGAATTCAGTTCAGCCGGCATGGTCTTGGGTCCAAGTAATATACTTTTTTTCAAGTTATGATCCTGAAGTATTTATTGGATTAACATCCTATTGGCTTGAAGAATAAGGTCGTGCCGGTTTGTTGGTTTTTCCTTTTAACTTTTTCTTGCCGACCTGACTAAGTCATAGTTAACGAAAATGAAATTTTTTTTTTTTTTTACTTGCCTGTCTTGCTCTCAAGCCTGCCATATATGTCCTCGGACACCTACCATCTCATATTTGGTTGCAAGTAAAGCATTCTTCCAAACCCTAACCCATCAAGGATATCCATGTTCTTCTTCTTTTTCTTTTCTTTTTTTTGAAAAATAATCCTTCAAATGCAAGGAATGGTGTATCGTAATAATGTGAGAAAATGATTTGGTTTGAATTTAAAAAATCAAGAATAGTTCATTTTGACATCAGATGATTATTTTTAGTTTGTTTGTTGTTCAGCATTTTTCCAAGAATAGTTAATTCCTTCCAATTAGAAATGATTTTGTCCTGAAGGCCAAAAAAAAATAATAATAATAAATGATTTTGTCCTGCAAATTATTATTTTGTCTGGTGTTCAATTTTTTTTTTTTTCAAGGGAGGATGATTGCTAAGGTCCATCGTAAGAAAGTTAATATTGACCACACTTTTTAAAGATTTTCAGCATTAAAATATGAAAAATATGAGTATGAAATTTTAGAAATTTAAGTTTAAATAAAGTTCATGTTTAGTATTAAGTATTAACTTCCTTATAAGACCTTGGATCGTCAATTTAATTAAAAATAGCATATATAATATTTTCTGTTATTGTTATTTGTTATTTGGGCAAGAATTACTGGTTTTTTCAGATTTTAAGGATGCTTCAGAATTTTAGGAGTTGTAATAAGAAGTAGCCGTTTATTGGCTTAGCGAAAGTAGTGGAACCGGAAAGAGTGTCGAGTTTGTTCATCTGTAAACAACGCGTTTTGTTTCCACCGAATGTAAGTGAGCGGCTTTCATTTATTTACTATCACCCCAACAATGTTAACATATACTCGTTAAAGTGTCTAATAAGGAACTCCCAGGAGGTTAATCACAACACCCCAAAATCATAGTATTATCGACCCAATTGCAGTTGACATCAATAGATGAATCATCAACTCATCAACTTGCGGAAGCAAAACTAATTCCGCAAAATTAAACTTGACAAAAAAAATAAAAAAACTCGTACATATTCGTCTCCACAGCCAAGTTCCCTATTTTTTTCCATTTAAGAAAAAAAATCAATGAATATGTCATGTCATAAGTCATAACCCAGAACTATATATATCTGAGGAATATGCTATTTACACGGCCCTGTCCCTGTCCCTCTCCTAATTGAGAGCAGTGAGAGGTAATCTGGAATCTCTCACTGACAGAGAAGCTTCATATGATCCAGCGTGTTTAACATCTCCGTTTGCCAGTTTTGAAGATTTTGCATCCCAGAATGACCTCAACAGCTCCTCAAATGGTGGGGTTCTCAGTTCTTCTATGGACGATATGCTGGGTAAATTGAATGGTCTCTTTCTCGGTGTTGAACAAGATGGTTCGTCCACCTGAATGTCAAAAAAGATAGTTTAATTTATAAACATTAGAAATTGATATACAGTAAAAAAATGCTGCAACAAATTCTCTTACCGTGTATTCATTCAGAAGACAATGCCCTGCATTTTCAGTTATCTCTACAATTTTGTGGTGATGGACACCTTTCAGTTCTCTTAAATCGCCACAGCATGGAGTAATCATGGAGTTTAAGTTGTCGCATGCATCATGGTCAAGTTGTAAGGAATCTGCAAATGTAAGAGTGTGTAAGAAAATACTTGTCAATTATGTGTGCAATCATGGTATAAGCTACCAAGAAAATTTTTTATGTGTGCAAGAGTGCGCGTGAAATCAAATACTGACGATCAACAGATGAATTGATATCCTTGTTCGCTATCTCTGCATCTTCCAGTGTAGTAGACAAGGCACTTGAGAATCGAGCACGTAACCCTTGATTGGCTTCTATTCCTTGCCTGGCCATGAAAGAGTTTTGAGGATAAGTAAACATTAAATTAAGATCTGATAGAGACTTGGTTATGGAATAACCATGAACGACTTGATTGTTTTGGATATGTATTTTGAAACCGTGAAGGAAAATGGGCCCAAAACCGACAATTTTGTAAGGGTAGGCTCTCAGACTGGTTAAGGTACCCAGCAACATCACATTCATCTTAATAGGGGATTATAGAGCCTACCTCACTATTGTATTTACGGAAGCAGCATTTCTCTTCTCCAAGCTAACCAGTGATTCTTGAGCGTTCCTCCATTGTTGTGCACCAATTTTTGCCTTGCTGAGGCTGCAGTAGGGTACACAGAGTAAATTACAGTAAACTGGGAAAAAAAATTAACATAGGCAGAGCATGCAGGTACATACCAGTTCTGTAGAACCTCCTCAAGGTCCTTCTTTCCAGATTCCACGGCAGAAGTATCTTCATGGTAGTTGGCTTCCGTTTCTTCCATGTGAACTCTCCATTCTGCTTTGACAGAAGAAGTGGACTCTTGCATGGTTTGTGTTTCTTGAAGCAGCCTACTGGTTCTACTATTTGCACTCTCCCGAAGATCAGTAATTGACATTTGAACCTAAAAAATTAAGCAAAGGAAGTTAAGAACATGAAAACAATATCAGAAACAGATAAAAAGTTACCGCAAGTTCAAAAGCTACAGATACCAGCTTTTTCTTTCTCGTATTTGAACCAGCTATCATTTCTGCTACTTTCTCTAATAATTGCCTTTCCTCATTAGCAGTACACTCCTATATTAATAAGGAATGAGAAGTAACAAAGTTAAAAGTGAAAAAAAAAAATGATACAGATCTCTGCAATCATTGTTTCTTGCAACTCAAAAGAAGCCGGGCAGTCACCTCAAATTTCTTTTCCAGTTCATACAATTTCTGGTCGTTGACAACTTGTGCTTCTTCTAAAATTTGGGTTAGATTGGATGCATGCATGTCCAATGTCTCAAAGAAGTTGACTGTTATTTTAGATATCGTACGTGCAGTATCAACAGCTCTAGCATGTGCCTGTACACAATACAGAATAAATTTTCAGCATCTTTAATCAGATGTTGACCTAGCAAACTAAAATCACATACCTCTCGTTGTTGCTGTGCATAGGCAGTTAACTTGGTCTCTTGCTTGTGGAGACTACTTTGAAGATCATTAATTAATGAATCAGCTTCTAAGGCAATTCCTTTGAAAAGCTGAATCACAAAAATTGAGTTACATAATGGAAGAATTTTAAGGACAATAATTTATAAAGACTATGATACACTTACTTCCTCCAAGGCAGATGAGTGCTTGGCCACCTCAGAATTCAAGTCCTCAAAAGTTAACTGGTTATTTTCTTTAATCTCCTCAGCTAAATTATCCAAAGCTTTCATGCCAGAACCATACATGTTTTTTAATTTTTCCACCCTTACACGGAGTTCTTCAGTAGCCTTCAGAAGCATACCAAAACATGAAGCTAGCAACGAGGTCAATTCAAATATTAAAATCAAGTATAATTTGCCTTCCTCGGAACCTCACCTCTGCCTTTGTTGAGACAAAAGATTGCATATCTTCATCCATGTCCTTTAGCTGCTGCTCTTGTTGCATTACAGATGTTGCAACAGTCTTGTGTAAAATTTCAAGCTGTTGAGCTAAGTGAGACTGAAATTTCTGAATGAGTATTCTGTTACCATCTTCAATTTTATCCTTTCGTTCTAATGCAAGAAAAAACAATTCATGAGCAAACATATCCAAGATGTCAAATGAAGTTCCTCCTTTCATAGAACCATAAGTTGAAACACCGAACTATTGAGAATGATGCTAACCAATTTTAGCAAATAGGCAGGACACATCTGATGCGGCATTCTGCAGCTCTTCCCGTAGCTCAATTGCACTCTCCACTAGTGCTTTCTCTGGAAATGGCATGGATCATTGTAGGAAATATCATAAGTTACTTGTTAGAAACAGTCAATGAAACCCTACCATTAAGATAAACTTCAATTAAAATGCTCATTAGAAAATAAGAATAAACTTCACCGACCAGATTTCAGTAGATTTGATATCAGAAACTCCTTTTCCTTGATCGTTGCGTTAGCTTGTCTGTGCTTTTCCTCAAGATCAAACAATGATCGTTCAGTTTCCTCTAGACTTTTCTGAGGTTACAGATGCCAAGAGATTAGCTAATCAGGAAAATTTAGAACAAAAATAATGACCATAACCAACTCTTCTCATCTTTTACCTCTGTTTTCTCAAGTTTATCACTCAATTCTGCAGTCAAAAGTTGCTGAGAATTGTAGAGTTCTTGGAGCTCCAACAGTTGCTGCTCATGGACGTCAATATGACTCAATGCCTAACCAATTTATAGAACAACATGAGAATAAATTATTATGGCATAGCATATACCTTATCCTTAGAGTCTGCGTCAAGTTCCATGCGCTCTATCTTTTCAGCCATTGCCTAGGGCAAAAAAAAAAAAAGAGTTAGCAATATTTCAAAACGCAAGTCTTAGAAAACAAATCCATATCAGAACAAACACAAACAGACCTTCTTCTCTGCCTCTTCAGTAAGATAACGATCACGTGGTATGTAGATTCCATTCTTCTCTCGAGCAGCATAAACCTCTGTGTAATAAAAGGCCCAAAAATATCAGCATTGAAGTGTCAAAGCCCCAAAGACAGGGAGGGAGAGTGCAAAGTGAAAAACAGAAACTGTATCAATCTGGGAACAGTTAAAAACCTTGCTTTAATCTGTCAATCTCAGAATACAAATCCTTAATGAGTGCAGATTTCATCATCTTCTGATTGATCTAATAAAGTAGTTACCCTCAAACTGTTAGATATGTTTCATCGCAAAAAGTATAACTCTGATAAGAAAGATTACTGGTTAGCCAGAAAGGGGAGCTGCTATAAGACTCACCTCAGGTTTGTTCTTAATATTTTTGGCACGATGGGCATAATCCAAAGTACTAAGCGTTTCTTCCAGACAATGAATAGAAGGGGATATTGTGGCAATAATACAAGTCTTGGTTTTACCTCCCAAGGAATCTCTCAACAGTCTTGTTAATTTGCTATCCCTGTTAAACAAAAAATATTATGAAAATAATTAGACGACATCGATGGGAATTATCAAGATAAATTGCATCTACATCTACACTCTTACCTGTATGGAACATGACCGGAGTGCTCAACTAGAGCATTAATCACACGGCCTAGTGTCAGCAAGCTTTTATTTATCTCACCAGCCTCCCTTGCTCGCCCCTGCAAGTTGTCTTTTTCAGTGAAATGCTATAGAAGGAAGCAGATAGATAAACCAGGTACAAAAGAAATTACTCTCAAATCATCACAATACTAGTAACCATCCGGCCTGACTATACAAGTAGATAACACGTGGATTAAACAATTCCAAATGCTATTGTTTAAATGAACACCGACCAAACTGAAGCCAACATAGCTATTCAATACCTCTCTTGCACCAGAACGTGATATATTCTCAGAGCCAGCAAGGTCAACAAGATTCAGTTTCCCACATTTGATCATTTCTTCACCCTCAGGAGTACATTCCTTAATGTGAATTGTGATAGAAAATATTGAATGAGAACGGCTACTTTGTTTGTTGAGAAGAGTTTCAGCTGTACGCCTTTTCGCAGAACCTTTTTCTAATATTTTGTAAATTTCATTTGCTGTGCAAACAATCTCTTCTTCCAAACCTCTGACAAAAACTCCTCCTTTTCCATCCTCCATAAGAGCAATAGGCTTTTTAGATTTATCATCCCCAAATTTTGAAGTTTCCTCAGGAGCCAACAGATCTGTTATCTCCTCGTTGTAAAGCTCTAAAAATGTAACCTTCATGCTATACTCTGCACCTTGAGCTTCTAATATGTCAAAAATTTGTTTAACGGCTCTCGGGATGACACCAGCATCATTTGGAAATTCCCCGTTCTGTGGAAATAAGAATATAGTTAAATGAATTTAGTACAGAACAAAACAGAAAACTGCATAAGGATTCAGGAGAGGACAACGTGAAAATAAACTTCAATACCTTCTTTCTTGCACCCCCTTCCATTGTATATGTCTTTCCTGTTCCTGTCTGCCCATATGCAAAAATTGTGCAATTATAGCCCTCGAGCACTTCATATACAATGGGAGACACCGCCTGATCATACAGTTCTTTCTGCTGCGACGCGGCACCAAATACCTAGATCAAATAAAACAAATTATGATAATTATTCAAAAAACTGTGATAAGTGGGGCAATAAGAGTTAGATAGCATAAAAATAAGTAAATTCTTTGTTATTTTACATGACAAGAACCAGTTAGAGAGAGAATATAAAATTAAAGGTCTTCAAATTCAATTTTCGAAAGTGTAAGTCTTAAAATATTAATGCATTAGAACTCACAAAATTCTCTCTAACTGAGCCTCCATTCACTTAAATGAGAGAGTTTCTTAAATTTTGCAGACAGCGGCCACCAAAAGGCAGGATTATATATTTCCGATTCAATTATTCTCACGCACGGCACTGTCCAAGATAGAAAAACAATGGAAGATGACGGAGAAAATAAAAACTCAAAACCTTGTCAAACGCAAAGGTTCTATCGATCTGCTTGTTGGCAATGTTCTGTATTGCTGAAACTTCCCTTCTACCCTCGTTACATGAGATCACGACCGGTGTACGTAGCCTCATTTCGTCCTCGCTCAGCGGTCTGCAGTTACAAAATTAATAACACAAGTTTACGAGTGAGAAAAATAAGCTCAATCAACTCAACTATGATTTTGACTCACCTACACCGAACAAGGACCTGAACATTGACGCCCTTGTCTTTATCATACTTATGACTACTTGAATTAGAATTAGAATCTGCAGATCGCAGATCTCGCACTGGCCTATCATTCGAGCGTGGAGTCTGCGACGGAGATAGCGGCACCAATCCTCCTCTTTTCTGCTCCATCACACTGTAACTTCCAATCTCACGGGTCTTTCGTTTTAGAACAACGCAAAGCACACTCAATATTTAACAAAGAAGAAATTTGCTATCAATGGCTTGCTTTTATAAATCAAATACCTGGTGATCCATCATTTTTCAATATGAATACGATGAAATATCGAAGTAAAATAACGATGGATCAAAATGTATAAACGTATGGATCGAAAACTAGTAAATGGAAGCAAGAATAGATAGATTGAGAACATAATGGAATGAAAATCTGAACTCACAGTGAATCAAAATTGCCAGCGTTGAAAGCAATTTCTAGTGTTCAAAACTTCACAGGTAATTTTCAGCCACAAAATGGCAGCGATTCTAGAATTGGTAAGGGAGAAATCGTCAAGTCGGAGACAGCTGAGGGGATTGTGGGGTTTGTATAATAGATTTAATATCACGGAGAGAAAGACCGTGTATGAAGAAGAGAGAAAGATATGAAATGAAGCAACACTGTCCGTATTATCTTTGGAGTTAGTAGCTAAGACACCGGGTTGAAGAAAAGCAAGTGAAGATATTATTTTAAAAATAAAAACTAGAGATTTAAATTATAAAAACGAAAGCGTTACTTGAGATAAAAAAAGAAGAAACGAAAATGAAATGTGATAACGGCGTCAGAATGTGGCGTTACTCGTAATATCCGACCGTTATAAAAAGGACAAACGCCGAACAGAATAGCGGCCAGAGATCTTTCTTCCTTTGAAAATTTTTGAAATGGAACTCCTTCTAATCTTTTCTCTCGCAGTCTTTACTTTAACTACAGACTCTACAGTCGTTTCATCAAAAAGAAAACTTTCGTCGTTTGTAGTGGTACTTATTTTTCTTAATTAATACTAATAATTAACTAATTGTTCTAAAATAACTAAAAAGTTAAAGAATTTTTTTTCTTTTTTAACAACAAAAATTTACAAAATACATGTATTCAAATATCACTTTGAGTAGTGGCAAAAAAATACGTCACTTGAACGGATAGTAATAAACAATATTTTTATAAAAATAGTTGGCAAAAAAATTATTTTATAAAAATAAATATATTTTATAAATCAAATTGATGACTAAAATGATTAGTTAAGTTTACTTAGATTAAAATTTTAAGCCGGGAATTGAGAAGATTAAGAGAGGATCAGGGGTGAGAGTTCCTATTATTGAGGGGGCATGCCAAAGGGGGCAATTGCATAATTTGTTGCATTGATCAAACAGACCGACATTTTTTTTTGGCCAAACTAATTAATAATAAGAAAAGGTATATATTAAAAAAAAAGGTCATTTTCAAAATAACAAAGGACCAGAGAGGCAATGAAAATAAAAGATTATAAAAGGAAAAGGAAAAGGAAAAATATGGCTTTCCCAACTCTGAAAGATTGTGCGCACGAGAGACAACACCGTATCATTAATAATTTCAGCTCCATATTTAACAAGTTTGATTCTTTCTTTACCATTCCTTCAAGTAGTTTGAATCTTTTTGGTGAATGTTTTCGTATAGTATTGCTTTAGGTGCAAAAAATAGAAGTGATATATCCGATCCCCGTGATTCAGTATTGCCTATTCAGTGAATTAAAAGCTACTGCTGATTTTTGTATGGCCAGTGGTTAAATAAACTAAGAAGATTGGATGAAAAAGGGCAACGGAAGGTTGATGGTTAAGAAAAGAAAAGGAAGAGAAGCTGAGAAAAGTGGGGTTGAGTGTGGTGATAAAGTTGCCCCCACTTGATAAAGAGAGATGCGAGAAGGCACATGCTGCTGGTATGATTTTCATAATTTCACATATTTCTTTTGTTTGATACACTGTTTGCTACTTACCCTAGTTTATCTTTGTTTTGGGTTTTGTTTTGATGATTCAATCCCTATAATTTTTAGCCATAGGTCGCATTATTTTACCATCTCCCACCTTCTTTTACCGATATATTACTATATTTTACCTGTCATCTAAAACTGATTAAATGATGAATATATGATATTATAATTTTCGGTTTCTCGTGTTGATGGATATTTCTCATGGACTAGATCATTTTAAAGGAAGTAAAGGTTTAAATTTATTTTAAAATATTTTTTTTTTTTTGGTTTCAATGCACCATTGAAATTTTAAAATGTAACAACATTATTTTATACTGTTAAAAAAACAATGTCTCTTAAAAAATTGCCGTTGAGATGTAAAGGGCAATATTGTTCTATTTAAACAATTATGAAATAGCATTGAACTAAAAAAATTCCTAACAATATTATCTTTTAGCAAAAGGTTATCAACGGCCTCTAGACCGTATGGTATGGTTAGTGTTCTATGTAACACTCAATCTGAGTTTGATCCTAGTCACATATAATAAATTAAAAAAAAAATTCCAATACAAATTTATTCTTAACCGTTGTAGAAGAATTGGAAGAGCACATCAACTAGCAACAACAATTATTATTAACGGGGGCAATTGAATGGGACTTTCGCGAAGATCAAGCACTCCTCTCTTTGTTTAAACAAAGAATAAAGAATACACCGTAAACCTAATAACTGGAGCCAAAAAAATATCTACATCTATGATTTTAAGTCCGCCTAAAAAAAAGGATATAAAAGCATGTATTAGATATTTGAATTTTAAGTTGGTGTGTGTTTGGATAGGAGTAGAAAATTGTTGTTGCTATTCGTGGTGAAGATGGTAAATGGATTTGTGGCTTCATGTGCAAGTTTACGACAATCCCACCAGTAATAGCAG
>JBAGKO010000014.1:20658397-20669811 GCA_037177275.1 Acacia concinna
AAGGTCTATCTCCGTCATGACCAGATGCAAATTCTTCTTCTGCAAACATGGGTTTGGTTGTACTTGTCACCACATTTGAAGTACAACCCCAGCTCCTTCCTCCTGGCGAGGCCTTTCACAACCGACAACGCCCTAGTGAAATTGTTGGCTGTTTTTGACTCAGTTCCTTTGGTTTATGTTTTCCTGCTGTTTTTGGCACCTACGAGTGTTGCAGCTGTTGCAAATCCCCTACTGGGCTCGGGTAGGTGGGTGACTCGAGATAAGAAGGGATGGGTCTAGGTTGGCTTGGTTTTTGGCCCAACATTTGTCCGCTGTGTCCTATTCCTTAGGTCCCCTTTCCTCCAAGATCTGGTGCTTCTCATCTGCACATACTGCCTTGACAATAATCTCATTGATTGTCTGCATGTCCACCATCTTTAACATTGCCTGCACTCCAGGTTTAACCCATTAAGGAATGCCTCGATTAAACACCCTTCAGAGGCATCGTCTAACAGCATGGACAGCTTCTCAAAGTCCTCCACGTAGTCTATGGCTGCTCTTGTTTCGAGGCGAACAACATCCGATACTCCCCTCCCGGTTGCAAGGAATGAAATTGTTTGAGCATCTTGCTCTTAAACATGTCCCAATTAGTAATATTTGCCCTCTTCTCCTTCCATTGGTACCAGTTCAATGCTCTTCCTTCTAAACACACCACTCCCGTGCCTACCTTCTCTGACTCAGCAATAGTACTCACTTGGAAGTATTGTTCGATCCTAAAGAGCCACCCCAACGGATCTTCCCCATTAAATGTTGGTAATTCCAGTTTACTATATTTCCATATATCTCGGTCCTGCTCTCCTCCAACACTAGATGTGTCATCCCATGTCTTCGGTTGCTCATCCTATGAGAAGATGGTCGTCTTGGCTTGGTTTTTTGTCGCGGGCAGTATCTTTCCTCAACATGACCTCCTTCATGATATTTATTGGTGTTGTTAGTTTGTCAACCCTTTTTACCAAACCAGTCATGGTCACCTTCATCTCTTATATATCATCAGCCATTTCTTTCCTTCTCTACTCCCACAGACCTCACTGCTCTGATACCAAAATGATAGGGACCAAAGAATAAATGAGAGACTTATGCTGGAATAATGGAACTCTTCTATTAATACCAATGAAATATTCCTTCTCAGTGGGAGAAGGAATTTACAAATGAACAATAACATCATATTACAGGCCTAGCAATTTGAGAGCCTAGCACTCTCCTCACCTTTCACTCTTTACTCAAAAGACATACCCTCCTCTCTAGTAGCTAACCCTTAAATAACCAGAACAAAAGGAACAAAAGGGTCAGCACCCCAACATGCTACAAAACAAGCCTATGAGAACAAAAGACTAGGTCTGCTAATATCACAAAAATAGCAATTAGGAAGTCAACTTTCTGGTCATCTGAGGAATCTTTGCCCTATGTATGTGTTATGGTTATTGATTAGGGATTTAGGGAAATTATTAATGATAACATATCAGTATGTTTCTGTCTGATCCTCCTCCTGTAAATATGTTTGACCAGCTCAGCTCTATCAATCTTAAAGCTAGAACCTGTCTATATTTTAATTGCCCTTAACATGCAGATGGGAAGGTCTTCTGGTTTCAGCTTAGGGGGGGCATATTCATCACATCGATCCCAGCAACAACAGCATGCTCCATCTGTCAGTAGTGTTGGTGCCTCCTTTTCATCCACAAACAATCAGGAACTTCTCCATCTACACGGGTCAGATGTATTTCCAGCATCACATTCAACGTATAATTCCCAGGTCTGCTTGTTTTTCTGCTGATTGGTTTGTTGTGAATGTAAATGATGGATATTGTTTATTTATTTTAAGGTACTCTTTCTGTTTAGGTATAGCTTGTTTTGTGGTGTGAGGTGTTTAAATTAAGATGTTTACTGTAAGTCTATAAAAAGCAATGAAGCAGATGTTCCTGATTTTAACTTTTTTAATCTGTTTTTAGACCAGTGGACCTTCTGGCATTGGATTAAGGCCTCTAAATTCTTCGAACACTGTTTCTGGTATGGGATCATATGACCAGCTTATACAGCAATACCAACATCACCAAAACCAGTCCCAGTCTCAGTTTCGTCTTCAACAAATGTCAACTGCAAATCAGTCTTATAGAGATCAAGGCATGAAATCCATGCAAACTTCCCAATCAACACCAGATCCATTTGGTTTGCTAGGCTTGTTAAGTGTGATCAGGATGAGTGATCCTGATTTGACATCTCTAGCGCTTGGAATTGATCTTACAACCCTTGGGTTGAATTTAAATTCATCAGAAAATCTCCATAAGACATTTGGATCTCCATGGTCTGATGAACCGGCTAAGGGCGATCCAGATTTCATGGTGCCACAATGTTATTATGCTAAACAGCCGCCTGCCCTGCATGTGAGATGCTCTTTATGATGTCTTGTAATTTTGTGGTTCCTTTTTGACCTCCTTTCTGTTAGCCTGAGACTTGTTTTCTGGGCCATGCAGCAAGGCTATTTTTCCAAGTTTACAGTGGAAACACTGTTTTACATATTTTACAGGTGTGAACTAAAACTCAATTCTTGTCTGCCTTGAACTTGTGAGATATTTTAAATTGGTTCTAATTATTTTCATTTTTGCAGTATGCCCAAAGATGAAGCTCAATTGTATGCCGCAAATGAGCTGTATGCAGATTTTCACCTGTGCATCTTTTTCTTTTTTTTTGTTGGCCATATTTTATTGGATTATTTCTGAATTTATTTTTTCGTGTTTAGTTATTAGTAACTGGTATGGCTTCCTGTTCACAGTTACAATAGAGGCTGGTTTTATCACAAAGAACATCATTTGTGGTTTATTAGAGTTCCTAACATGGAGCCACTTGTTAAAACAAACACGTATGAGAGGGGATCTTATCACTGCTTCGATCCAAACACATTCGAAATAATTCGTAAGGTTAGAATTAGTCTTTGTTGATACGTACTGAATCTATTTAAGCACCTGCCAGCATTTTGTTTTTTTGGAAGGTTTCATTCTTTTAGATTTATGATATTTTAGGCTTCTAATTGTGCATCCTTATTGCAGGATAATTTTGTCGTTCATTATGAGTTATTGGAAAAGCCTACCCCTGCCCCTGCATTGAGGGGTAAGGGGAACTTGTGATGTAAAGCTTCGATTTATGGATTTGATTCGTTAGAATGTTTAGTCATTTGGTAGCATTAGTGTCCCCTCAGTTGGGCATTTTGGATGCCTTTGTTATTGAATAGGACAACCTGGTGAGTATCCTTCGGCTGTCTTTCCTTTTTCCATGTACTATATACTATGATGACGGTCTATTAATACATACACGTTTAACAAGACAGCTTGTCACCAATTACTATGGTTTGTTTTTGTATCCTGGCGTTATTTTATCTTTCCTAGTCAAATGACTACGGTTGTGTTTGGATACAACCTATAAGTTCAATACCCAGTTTTTTAAAACCTCGATTTTGTTGAATAACTGTTTAGCTGTTTTTGCTTAACTGGTTTTTTCCGCGAGTGCTATTTAGTAGTTGATATGAGCGTGGAGGAAATGTTGGCCGTGAAGAAAATCTCTTGGCCAGACTGCTAGAGGAACTGGCACTATTACATTTTAAACTGCTTTGTAGCTTTGGGAATAACTTTTATAAAGTGTTTTTTTCCCTCTCCAAGACTTTTATAAAGTGCTCAAACATTAATAAATTTTTCTGATAGTGTTGCATTATGATACGTTTGAACTTGTCACTAATTAAAGTCTGCATCTTAAAAAATACATTGACTAATTATTGTAACATCCTAATTTTAATATTTTGAATTTAATTATAATTAAGGGAAAAATTGGTAATGAAAAATGAATTTATTAGGTAATTGTTGGTTGGAAAACAAAAAAAATGTTTAGTATATGTATGATTAATATTTATAAAGAAATTGGTGTATAAAAAAATAGATGTATATAGACAATTTATTATTATTATTATAGCTAAATAGTAAAGTCATTAATACACACACACATACACCCACATAAGGAAGAAGATAAAATAAGGGATCAGCAAAAGAAAAGGGAAAAGAAATTCAATATATATATATATATATATAAAATATAAAGCGCACACACACACTAGGCAAAGTATATAAAAAAGAAATAGAAATGAAACAGATAAAAAGGGCACGTGGCCCCTTTAATTCAAAATGATGGCATAATGTGCTGGTGTGGGGCATTTAAAACACTCACCCACACTTCAACTGCCTCATCTTCCTTCCGGCTACAGCGAGAGCGGGGGAGAGATTGTGATTTTTTCCTGGCCATTGTTTCCTCCACCCTAGAGTTCGTCATTTAGGATTAAATTACATAGTCTAGAGTTCTCCATTTAAAATCAAATAGGTATTTAAATTAATATTTTTTTATGAATATTTTTTTTACCAGAACTATTCTAAATGATTTTACCTTATGAATGATGGTATTTTTACTCTAGAAGAAATTTTTAGAGTTAAGGCTTTGGAAAATTTTGTGTTTTGATAATATAAGACTATAATAATATACATGGATGTTAATAGATCGTTTTAATCGGTTTGAATTTTTTATTTGATTGTTTTATGATTTTATAATTAATTTTATTAAGAACATACCCAAATATTACTATTTTTGGATTTTTTGGCCTATTAAAATTGTGTTAAATAATTTATTTAAGCTATTGGAAGTATTATGGAAGTTTTAATTGGTTTAGATTATTGGGAAAGTTTGAGATTTATAAAATCACACTTTTATGTTGGAAATCTAAATTTTTAATTGGAGATTTGGTACAATTACTTGTAGTGTTAAGTTGTAATTAATTAAAGTCAATTGAGTTAAGAAAAATGTTAAATTAAGGTTATTACAAACATTGAGAATAAAGTGTAAAATTTGAGATTTTTGGGTAATTAGTTCAAAACTTTTAACTTAAATAATTGTGTATTTGCGTATTAAAATTGTATTACCTTATCGTTTAGATTATCTTGTAGTCCGGAAATGTGAAATGTGCTCTTGCCTTGTAAATCTTCAAGGTTAAGTTTGCCGTTGATGTAATTGGAGTTAATACTCATTAGGCTTAATGCCTTGTTAAGTAGAAAGAGTCTTTTTAATTTGGTATCAGAGCCTTGTATTTATGATTAATAATGATGGGAAAGGTATTTTACTAATTAGTTTCTTGATAATACCTATGTATGGCAAGCACTTCCGCCACCATTTAAAGCTATTATGTTGGGAAAGTTATTTTTTTGAATAAATTAATTTCTTTTTTTTTTTTTAAGTTTTTTATTCTTTTGGATGCCTTTTCTGTCACGCCCAAACTTTTCATTTGAATTCATGTTGGAACGTAGTCTATTTCGGACATCCTGCCTCTCTGGTTTTTCCTCCAAAGATGTATGTCGCTGTTGACTATTCGAATTTGTTTTACCTCACATTTGTATTCTTTCTTGGCTTTGCCTGGCATTACAATGATAAGTTCACATTACAAAGAGAAGTTCTAGGCGCAGATAATGCGTTCCAGACAATTGAAACGAACTTTCTCATACTCTGTTAGGATCGTCATGCTACTAATGATGACCTCCTACCCTAATTACCGTCTCTTCTTCGTAATTATAATAGGGAGCTCATTGGGTTATTATGTTTTTGACAGCTTCTGTTGGATCATGATGAATTAACCATTGTGTGATATGAAAAATTGAATTGGAAATCATACAATTGATACTTGAATTTTAGAGTATTTATTTTGTGCTTCAATGTGATCCTTCAATCATAATATTCTTCTCTCTTTCTCTCTCTATTCATCTAAAATGGTATCAAAGTCAAATTCAAAGAGTCTCTCTATTAATTAAACATGATATTAGAGTCATATTCACAAAGGAAGAAGAAGAAGAAAAAGACGTTTGGAGTGTTGTTTTGAATTCTTGTATATATACCTTACTATGTACATATGAGCAAGGTATTCAGAACAATTCATATTCTCTCTTTTCTTTTATCTAATGTGGTATTGAAAAAGAATAAGAAGAAAGGAGGGGGAGGAGAAAGTTTGGGTTATCTGACTTTGTTTTAGTAGTTTTGGCGGTATCATATTATAATCGGAGTTGGTTGTGATGGTCCCAACCTCACTGTTTGGATTTTCTTGTGGTCTTATGTGGTGATAGTGTTTTGAATTGGTTCTTTTGGATGTTGAACTCTTTGTTTGAGTCGTTTTGAAATTTTTGGACTCCTTATTTAAGTTGTTTTAGTTAGGTTCTTTTTGTTTTTGGCTTGTGTTTAAATTTTTTGCTAAATACTTTGGTCTCTTGTGGGCAGTTTGGAGTTTTGTTTGGTATCTTGTGAGACATTAAATTTTGTTTTAGTCTTTTGTGAGACCATTCGTTGTTACTTTAGTCTTTATAAGGCCGTTTGGTGATGTTGTTGGATTATTTCAATTTGAATGTCCTTGGTGTGACATTTGGTTTAACTTCTTTGGATATGCTCAAACCTCCTAATCTCATGATGTAGAAGATTATTAGTGATAAGTTTACATTCAAATTATTTCCAACTAGGGGGTGTGTTAAAAATATAAATTAAAGTTTAGAATTATGGAAATGGTCAATATTATTATGATTGAGGTTTATTACTTAATGTATTATGACTTGATATAAATATTTTATCATTATCATTAGATTTGATTAGATTAAATTTTTAGGTTAGGGTTGGTCTATTTTTGCCCATATAAAGGCCTCCTTGTAGTCTCTTAATCTTAAAGATCAATAATATTTGAGAGTATTTTTTATGTGCTTAAATGTCATTCTTCGTTTACATTATTCTTATTTCTTTCTCTATCTATTCATCTAACAAAATTAGAAGACATGTGGGAATTATCGAGATAAATTGCAGCTACATGTAAGCTCTTACTTATATGGAACATGACCCGAGTGCTCAACTAGAGCATTGATCGTACTGCCTAGTGTTAGCACGTTTTTATTCATCTCATCGGCCTTCCTTTCTCGCCCCTACAAGTGTCTTTTTCAGTGAAATGCCATAGAAGGAAGCTGTTAGAAAAACCCAGTAGAAAAGAAATTAATACCAAATCATTACAATACTAGCAAATATCCGATCTCACTAAAAAAATTAGAAAACATATGGATTAAACATTTCCAAATGCTATTCAATACCTCTCTTGCACCAAAACATGATATATTCTCATAGCCAGCAAGGTCAGAAAGATTTAATGTGAATTGTGATAGAAAATAGTGAGTGAGAATGGCTACTTTGTTTGGTGAGAAGAGTTTCAGCTGAACACCTTTTTGCAAAACCATTTTCTAATATTTTGTAAATTTCATTTGCTGTGTGTAAAAGATTGTCACACATTATTTCTATCAAATTAGAGAGTTACTTGTCAAAATTCATTTGCTTACTAGCCCAAAATAACTACTTAAATTAACTTTATTAACAGTCAAGATTAGTATTGGATTCAGTCGATAACCTCCAACCTGCCCTCCTTATTTGTGCCCACAACGACGTTTTAATTTTGACCCAACTCTCTTTTTCTCTACTTGCGTTCTCTATCTGCGATAGGTACAAGTTCCAAGTCCTATGAACGTTTTTTATCTTCTCGACTATGAAGAAGCTACTGCCACAAAGAGCTTCTTGTCATGAAGAAAGTTAATATCCAAATCTAACCACTCCATGTTTGTTGTAGCTTCCAATTCTAAAGTTGAAGCTTGAATTATGTATCTATAGGTGACGTGAAAAATCTAATGAAGTTGTATTTTACAGAGTTGAAAGAGTATATAAACATAGCTGTTGTAATCAATTATGCATAAGTAAATTTGGTCATCCTTAAGATAGAACTCAAGGTCATGATTGTAAAGAAAAAAAGAGAAAAGTGTATTTTCTATATTCTATGAAATAATTTGTACAAGTCTATATCTATATATATACATAAGGAGAGCCTAGGGATTAATGAGAATTTATTGTGTGTTGATTGTGTTTCCATATAATCCTTAATTTATTTCCTTAATTATATGATTCCAAATTAATTATATGATTCTAACACTCCCTCTCAAGTTGGAGCATATATGTTGATCATGCCAAACTTGTTATAGAGATATTCAACTTGTGTCTCACTCAGAGCTTTAGTTAATAGATCTCATAGTTGATCGCTTGATCGTATATGCCTTGTAGAAATAAAATTGGCTTTGATTAGATCATGAACAAAATGACAATCAATTTCAATACGTTTTGTGTGCTCATAGAACACAGAATTTGATGCTATATGTACCGCAACTTTATTGTCACACCATAACTTCACAAGTAGTTTTGTAGCAACACCAATTTCCTTCATTAATTGAAATACCCATATAATTTCTTACACTGATTGAGACATGACTTTGTATTTTACTTCTGCACTTGATTTTGATACCGCTCCTTGCTTTTTATTTCACCAAGATACTAAATTACCTCCCACAAATACACAATACCCTGTAGTAGACCTTCTCGTAGCCTTTGAACCTGCGTGATTCGCATAACAGAAACATTCAATCTTAGTGTGTCCATGATTAGTGTAAAGTATACTACGGTTTGGTGTCCCTTTCAAATAGTGCAAAACATGTTCTAACACTTCCCACTGTGCAACTATTGGTTCTACTATAAATTGACTAAGTCACTGACTGTGAAGGTTATATTTGGACAAGTAACTGTTAGATAGTTCAACTTTCCTATCAGCTTTCGATATCTTTCAAGATTAGCAAATGGTTTAAGTTCCTCTGAGTCAATTCTATTTTTCAAATCATCAGGAATTTCATCACATATATTCTCGTTTAGATCCAAAA
Organism: Acacia concinna; assembly: GCA_037177275.1. Taxonomy (NCBI): domain Eukaryota; kingdom Viridiplantae; phylum Streptophyta; class Magnoliopsida; order Fabales; family Fabaceae; genus Acacia; species Acacia concinna. Next base: position 20,667,232 of record JBAGKO010000014.1, read on the forward strand.
ACGGATTATAAATCATGAGAGCACTGCTTGGCAATGCTCTGAGTTTTCTAGTTTCATTCAAAAGATTAAGCACATATTTTCTTTGATTCAAGACAATACCTTTCTTGCCCTTCACAACCTCAATCTCAAGAAAGTATTTCAACAATATGAGATCTTTTGTCTGAAAATGGGAATTCAAAAAGACCTTCAATTCAAAAATACTATAAATGTTGTTACCAGAGATAACAATGTCATCTACATATACCATCAGAAGAATCTGACTAATATCTGTCTATTGATAGAACACAGAATGATCACATTTGCTTTAACTTAATCCAAAATTCTTAACCATAGTGTAAAACCTATCAAACCAAGCCCGCGGGCTCTGCTTCAATCCATATAAGGACTTTTGGAGATAACATATCTTTCTAGATTCCCCTTGAGCAACAAACCTAGGTGGTTAGTCTATATAGACTTCTTTAAAAAAATCACCATTTAGGAAGGCATTTTAACATTTAACTGGTGAAGATCCCAACTAAAAGTTGCAGCCAAAGAAACAAGGAGACGAACTGAAGTTAATTTAGCCATAGGAGAAAATGTTTCCAAGTAATCAACACCACAGGTTTGAGCATAGCCTTTTGCAACAAGTCTAGCCTTCAAACGTTTGATAGAACAATCAACCTTAGTCTTAACAGTGAATACCCATTTACAACTAATAGTCTTCTTCCCAACAGGTAGATCAGTAAGAGTCCAGGTACCAGATTTGTCAAGAGCCACCATTTCTTCTTCTATAGTAGTACGCCAATTAGGGTGGGCTAAGGCTTGGTGAACAGAAGTAGGTAAAGAAATAGAATATAGGGATGCAACAAAGGCAGAAGAAGATGGGGACAAATGTTTATACAAAACAAAGGCTAAAATGGGATAGGTACAAATAGCATACCGGGTGGGAGGATGACAAGAACGTGTACCTTTTTGGAGGGTAATGGGCAAGTTTATAGAAGTATCAAGAGGATCATGAATATCAGAAGGAGCAGAAGTAACTGGTTTAGAGGGATGACTAGGTGGATCAGGCACCGGTAAATTATATAGAAGTGTAGTAGGTGGTACTTAGCCAAGATCCAACATAGAGTAATCACTGGAAAAGTATGAATAGTACAACATCAAGAGTATCTATCATATATGAAGTTGGAATAGAAGCTTGAACTGGTATAACCAGAACACGAGAAAACAAGACACCATCAGACTCAAGAATTGGTTTAGATAATAGAGATGACTCATAAGAGGGGAAAAAGGAAGATGACTCATGAAATGTGACATCAGTAGATACAATATAACGGTGAAGAGCAATAGAATAATAGTGACAACCCTTCTGAACTCTGTAATAATCAAGAAAGACACACTTTAATGATTTGGGGTTTAGTTTAGTGACACTAAGGTGTACATCCTAGATTCAACATATACAGCCAAAAATTTTGGGATCAACAGGAAATAACTTGGAAGAAGGAAAAAGAGTGGTATATGGAGGAGCACCATGTAGAATATGGGATGGCATTTGATTTATTAAAAACAAGCAGTAGAATTAGCATCAGCCCAAATAGGTTTGGAAACTTTAGAATGAAACATGAGTGCATGAGCAGTTTCTAACAAATGTCGATTTTTCTTTCAGTAACACCATTTTGAGCTGGTGTATCTACATAGGAGGATTGGTGAATCATGCCAAGATTTTTCATATAGTCAGAAAACTGGGTAGAAAAATATTCTTTTTCATTATCACTACGAAGGATTTTCACACATATGCCAAATTGAGTCTTAATTTCATAACAGAAATGGAAAAAATGATCAAACAATTAAGAACATTGTTTCATTAAATAAAGCCATGTGTCTGGGAATAATCATTAACAAAGGTGACAAAATAACGAAAGCCAGATTTAGACGCAATGGGACACGACCCCAAACATCAGAATGGACTAACTTAAAAGGATATGTAGCCCGTTTATTGACTCGAGGTGGCAATGCACACGATGATGTTTGGCATATTGACAAGACTCACATGCTAAATTTGACATAGAAGAAAAATGGGAATATAACTATTTAAAATTGAAAGAGACATAACCTAAACAACAATGAATTTCAAATAGTGATGGTCCACCAGAATAAGCAACGGAACGTGACACCGGATCATCAAGAAAATAGTGGCTGCTAGATTCATAATCTCTACCAATGATACTCTTTGTTGAAAGATCCTAAATCAAACAATAATTAGGGTAAAAGGAGGCACAACAATTTAATTAACGAGTAAGTTTACTAGGGGAGAGAAGATTAAATGTGAGATCAGGCATATCAAGTACAGATGACAATGAAATACTGGAGGTAGGTGCAACAATGCCAGATCTAATAACACAAACATGTAAACCATTGGTGACAGATATGGAGGAGGGATTGGCATATGATGCATAGGAGGAAAATAAACGATGATTACCTGTCATATGATTAGTAGCACCAGAGTCTATGATCTAATTTGCGGAAGAAGTAGCCAACCATGAAAGTTGATTACCTATAGCAAGTGCATTTGAAGATGGAGTAGGAGTATGAGAATCATCC
>JBAGKO010000014.1:20673794-20700599 GCA_037177275.1 Acacia concinna
TTTGTATATAAAAAATTGAAAATATCTAATCTTCTTTGTATTAAGAAAAAAGAAAAAAAAAAGAAAAGACAGGTTTGAAAAAAGACAAGTAGTTGAATTTTCAACTTTAAGAGTTCGTTTGGCTGTTACTTATTAAAAGTGATTTATTTTTATAAGTGACTTATAATAAGAAACTTATAAAAATAAGTAATTTATGAAAAGTTAATTGTGTTTGGATTGAGGGTAGAAAAAGTGACTTATTGAGAGTATAATAAGTTATTTGTGTTTAAACTGGCGATAGAAAAAGTAACTTATTACTAGTATTTGAGAAGCTAGAGAGAGAGAGAGTGCCAATACTCAAACGCTCAAAAAAACCATTTGAAGGAGCTTCTTTATTTCCGCCACTTTTTGCTACAAGCTCCTTAAAACCTACCACTACTCCCAAACATTATATTTGACAAAGCTTCTCATTTTCATCCGCAAAAGTACAAAAAAAGCTACAAACCGCCTGTACTAAACATGCTATTAAATTTATTAAAAGCGATTTATTTTTATAAGTGGTTTATGAGAAAAAAATTATTAAAAAAATAATTTGTGAGAAATTAATTGTGTTTGGATTGAGGATAGAAAAATGTCTTATTAAAAATAAAATAAGTCACTCGTGTTTAGATTGAGAGTAAAAGAGTGCTTATTAGAGATAAAAAAAAAGTGATTTATAAAAATAAGCCACTTTTTCCAACTTATGAAAAAAAAGTAACTTATTTTAATAAAGTTACTTTTTTATTTATATCCATCCAATAACCCAAAATGAATAAGTTACTTATAATTTGCAGTAAAAACTCAAAAATGCTGGAAAATGCCAGTAGCAAACAAGCTCTTATAAGAATAAGGGCCCGTTTGGTTGTGACTTATCAAAAGTGACTTAGTTTTATAAGTAATTTATTATAAGAAATTTATAAAAATAAGTAACTTATGATAAGTCAAATGTGTTTAGATTGGGGGAAGAAAAAGTGACTTATTGGGGTAAAATAAGTCACTTGTGTTTTAATTAAGGGTAAAAAAAGTGACTCATTAAAAATTGAAAAAGTGACTTATTTTCATAAGTCATTTTTTCCAGCTTATAAAAATAAGTTACTTATTATCATAAGTAGCTATCAAACACTACAATCTCATAAGCTTCTTATTTTTACAAGCAAACGCTAAAAAACTTTAGGTACCGCAGGAAGCAAACAGCCCTAAGTTGCTTTTTATTTGAAGTTCCATCCAACTTTAAGGGCCTGTATACAACAAGGGGTCATGGGCGGTGGCAAGCGTTGACATAAAAAATAAAGTAGCTTATGGCATTTAGGTGTTTGGTAAAAGTTTATAGAAAGTAACTTATTTCCATAAGTTGGAAAAAGTGATTTATTTTTATAAGTAACTTTTTCTATCTTTAATAAGTCACTTTTTTTGTCTCAAATCCAAACATAAATAACTTATTTTACTCATAATAAGTCACTTTTCTCACCCTAATTCAAACACAATTGACTTCTCCTAAGTTACTTATTTTTATAAGTTTTTTATCATAAGCCACTTATAAAAATAAGTCACTTATGATAAATCATAGCCAAACAAGCCCTAAGATTAGCCAAACAGGCCCCCAACTAACTCTCCTTCACAGCCAAACACTAATTTTAACAAAAGTTACTTATAAGACGTTTGGAATAACTTATTTAGAGGTAATAAGATCTTATTTACGGAGTACGAAGTAAGCATGTAAGAGAAGTTTTTCTCGTACTTTGTGCGTATGATTTTATTTATCCTAAATAAGTTATAACAAACAAACTATTAGTTGATATGAGCGTGGAGGAAATGATCGCCTGGCAAAACTGACATAGGAACTAGCACTATCACATTTCAAACTGCCCTCATCTTGCTTTGGGAATGTCTTTTATAAAGTGTAAATAATTGAAGTCTCCATCTGAAGAAATACGTTGACTTTAAAAGACAATCAAGTGATAATGGTGGGAAAAGGTCCTTTACAAATTGGTTTCTTGGTAATATGTATGGCACGCACTTCTGCGACCTATTGATTATTGATTCCAAGTTATTGTGTTGGCAAAGTTTTTTCCCCCTTGCATAATTAATCGATTTTATACAATGATGCCAAATTGCTTAGTAGCCTAAAAGTCTGTCAAGGAATAGATTCTTCATTAAAGCGTTGAATATTAAATATGGACAAGTTATAACAAGCAAATAGCTGATAGATAATATTTCTTTGATTTCAACCAATGCAAGGAATGTCAAAGAAACGCCCCTTCGCGACAGATGTTCACTCAAGCTTCTCAAAAAGCTCTATGACGATTGCGAGGAGCTCAAGACCAGGCTTTTCAAAGCAGGCATTTGGCTCTCCAAAAGCTCCCTTTTGCTCAATATTCTGTCAGATGCACAATCCTCTTCCTATCCAAAATAGGGGGGAAGTTAATTACCAAACGTGATGCTCAGTGTGAAATTTCGATTAATAAGGATGAAGGCAAGTGTATCCCCTACGTGACTTGATTTATAGACTAAGCTAAAAATTCTTCACGATTTTTTCATCTCATTTTTATTTGAGTTAATTTTTTAAGCTCGGTGGTATAAATGGAAAATGCTATCAAAGTTATTTGTGGGAAAATAACAAGGTAAAATGCAAATTTTATAACATTGCTATATAGTGAATGGTGGGCTTCAACGGAGCAACATGAGTATAAAGTCGGGGGTAGCAAAGATAATGCTGGGATGAATATTTGGTCATATTAAAGAAATACTGGATTTGTAATGAAAATGTATGTGGAAGAGTTGGAATGACATCTATTGAAGAGAAAAGTGTATAAAATCATTTGAGTTGGTTCAAGGTCATTGCATACGTTGGAGAGGAAGGTATATCAAACAGTCGGAAATCATCTAAGAAGAAGAAGAGGAAGACGATAAGGGGCCTTTTTTTGTTTGTTAACAATTTAACCAAAGATTTGTTTGTAAATAGAGCCTAATTGATGGCTACCCCCTTTGAAGCATGACATGGAAGCGGTTTGAAGATTTGCTAAAAAGTGAACGATCAGTCAATAAAAGCAAAAGGCAAAATTAGTAATACTCACATCACCAGTTGCAGCAGCTAATAATGCTAGAAGAGTCACCGTAGCACTCTGATAATTGTTCAAAATCTTGAATGACGAATCATCTAACTTGTCCTGAAATTAGACACACGTTAAAAGAACTAGGATAAAATTTGTGAAGAATGTCATTATTTATAAAGTATTCTATGTAGTCTCCAATTGCTGGATTGCATTTATTGATTTCTGACAGTTATGCATCTACATTTGTTGACCAGGACATGGGCCATTTCAAGCATCATTTCTTGGTTGGGTACCACATGCGTGTCTTGAAATTTTCATCCAGTCACTTAATTTAAACCAAATCGATAAATAAGAAAATTTGATATTAACAATTGACCCGGCCTTCCTTGGCTGATGAACATGATGTGGTTATCACCTTTGTTATTTATTTGTTTGGTTTGCGAAAAAATGTTGACGTTCCCATTTTGGTTTTAGCAATTTGGCTATGACTTCGGGCCTGTTTGTGATGAGCGTTGTTGGGCGGTCAGCAGCTTTGCTAGAAAAAAAAAGCTCCTTATCTGAATTTAGCTGTTTGGGATGGGCTTGTTAAAATAAGTTACTTATTGAGATAAGTAGCTTATTTTGATAAGTCAAAAAAAGTGACTTCTCAAAAGAAGTCACTTTTTTTATCTCTCATAAGTCATTTTTTTTACTCCCAATTCAAACACAAATACTTCTTCTACTCCTAATAAATCACTTTTTCTACCTCAAATCCAAACACAATTGACTTATAATAAGTTACTTATTTTTAAAAGTTCTTTATTATAAGCTCTTTATAAAAATAAGTCACTTTTCATAAGTCACAGCCAAACAGGCTTTTTCTCCCAATCAACTTTAGTCTTTTTATTTTTATTTTTTATGAATTGTGCGCATTAATACTAAAAAGTCAACTGATATAAAAAAAAAACTTACTTTCAGTTGGGAGATGGCGACAGAAATGGCCCTTCCAGGGGCCTGAAGAGCTTTGTGGTAAACCTGATCATTATAACATCTGCTACTGATAGTTGGAGGGAAAAGTAAAATACTCCCTCCAGTTTTAATTACAACGTTCAGTTGATTTTTTTAAAAAAATTTTAAAAAAGCTAATTATATTACTTAATCATATCATATGTTGTATTTTATTATATTATATATTAATTCATAAATCAAACAACTTAGTTTAAAGAAAAACGATAAATTTTAATGTTTTAAAATAATGTAATTAGCTTTTTTAAGATTCTCCAAAAAGAGTCAACTCGACCTTATAATTAGGACTGGAGGGAGTAAAAGAGAAAAGATGGGAAAGAAATTCTAAAGATACCTGCACGTAAAGTAAAGACACAACTTTTGCCAGAAGTGATATTGGATCAGTCTCAATAGAAATTTGAAATGTCAATTCCTGACAATAGAAAGCATCAATTAAACATCATCATACTTAGCAAGCCTGTAACACTGACCTCAAAAAAATTCTAAAACAAAAATATGCATTAGTACCTTACGATATGAGTGTAAAAGTGTTCTTTCTAGTTTCTTGTCAAGCTTTTTCAAAGACAACCCACTGGAAAAATTAAAAACCAAACCACATATCAAGGATCAGATCACGGAAAAACTGTGTAGGTCAAATCAATGCTGAAATTCCAAGTACAAATATAGACACATTACCTCTCTTCTGCCACCTCTCTAAAAGCATCCATAAACGTTTCCACCAGCTGTTGCATTGAGTATTCAAATATTAGTGATACAATTATGCTTGAACCAAAAAAAGTCATACAATCATGCATTCTAATGTCACAACAAGTTCAAGAAGAAATAGGGGATTTCCAGCTGATTAGCTACATCAAATTTAGACTGCAATGCTAGAAGAAGGTGTCCAGACCGGTCAACTTGACTGGAGAAAACAAGAAATCGACCAATGGCTGGTCCCTGAAGGCAAAACACTAACCTTTCCTTCCAATGCTTCAACAACACCAAGAGCTTTTTTACCCAGCGCTCCTGGTAAACTCTTCGACTGCAGGAGTGAAAAAAAGCATAAGAAATTCGAGGCCATTTACTTTCCCCCCCTAAATGGATGTTACACACACAGAGACACATCTATATATATAAACAGATGCTTATTTATTACGATAGCAGCTCTGTTTCCAGGACTAAGTGTGAGCAGTTCTAAATTTGAAGCTTCCTCCACTTCCAGCCCGTTCTTTAACTTGTTGTGCTCATCCTACAAATGAAGAACTTATTTTGTTATATCATTTAAAAAATGAGAGGAGGAAAAACCATAATGTATTATATTAAAATGTTAACTGAGAAACGGCCTTTGGACAATACCAACGTACGAAGAAGCATATCCACCATAGGGGCAGCTACTGTTCTCAATAAATGCCTATGTAAAACAACCTGGGCATCATAGAGACGTTAATCTTTACACATCCCACCAACATTGTCAAATTCAAATTAGTTAATGAAACTTACGGAGGTTGATTGGTCATCTTCAAACAACTCTAAAGCTTTTTCATAAAGCTGCATATTTAAGAAAGACTGCCAGAGAAATAAACAATCAGAATAGGACACAATGCATATAAATATCTTATAGATACATATGATAATTATTTCACAATGAAAGCTTAGATATTACACACAACAAAAAAGAGAAAATCGTAGCATGAAGCTGTCACTTTAGCAGACTAACCTCATCAAGTTTCTTTTGCAAATTATCAATCAAAAATTTCATTCTTTCAGCATTTTCTGTAAACAGTGCTTTCTTCTTCTCCATCCAAGAAGCCATTATTGTAGGCCTTAAATGATTAGCCAAAGGCCTCAAAATTGTTTCAGGATCATCCATGCCTAGCAGATTAGAACATTGCACGTGAGAAGATTGGGTAGCATATTAATGATAAAAACAAATTTGAAGCCAGAATTAACGGACATTGTTCTTCAAAATCAGGAACCAAAGTCATAATCTTCTGCATAATCCACTCATCTGAAGGACTGCTGAGGCTATCCTCCTTTGTTTTAAGTGATTCTTTCCTAGAACCAATTTTTGAATCTGACATTTGTGGGGAAGAGGTATCCTTTCCCCTTCTCTGGCCTCTCTTAGATTTTGTGGAAGTCTGTTCCGGACTATCTGCAACACTGTCAGACACATTTGCTGCCGTGTTCCCAGTAGACTTTCCCTTTTTCTTCTTTGATCCTCTATCGACATGTTTAATGGTACTGCCATCTGTTGCAGTTTCGTTTGACTCATTCGATCGAATCAAGTCCTGCCCACCTTTTCCTTCTTTTGCGACTTGTGAATCACTGAGCATTTTAATGCCAGAAGACCCAAAAACACCTAGTGTTTCCATTTCTTTCACCAAGTGCTCACAGATGCTCTAGTTGTTAAGGACAGAAAACAGCACAAGCAGTAAGAAACTGAAGGAAAGAGGATCCAGCAGAGCATACTACAATTTTTTAAAATTTCTTAATTTTATGTTTTCTTCTTGTTTTTTTCCCCCTTTTTGGTAGCAAAAGATCTCAAATCAAACATAAAAATAGGCCTAAATGTGGTTTGTGAGATTAACTACTACAGATGATGACTAAATCAAAGGTCATACCTTCATAAAGCTGATGCTCAAAACATAAAAATCCCCAAAAATGTGTACTTTGTTAGACTGCAAAAAAACATCAAGTATGTGAACATGCAAATCAACATTGTGAACATACATTTACCAGGAAAGTGAATATCACCTTGAGAGCAGATTGAACAGATTGGCAGAAGGTCAACATTTTAGATGCATCTTGAGGAGTGAATGATGAAGGCAATAAGGAAAGAGCATCACTCCTGCATAATTGCTAAATCAGAATAGAATGCGTACACAACAAGTTAACAAAAACATCATGCCTATCACTTTAAAAACCAAGAACACAACGTATGGATGCATTAAGAGTGATCCTTCCAAAGGCTTCAGATGGATAAGAAAAAAGGGATCATCACAATCCAATAGCTACAATGTGCTGATGAGTGACTAGAAAAGAAGTTAAGTGTACATTTAATTTTTTTTAAAAAAAATTATCACCCAATAACTAGGTGATATTGAAGCACATAATTTCTATGAGTTTGAAAAGAAGAGACAGAAGCGAGACAAAAAAAAGGCACGGCCAATATCAGGAAAATTCAAAATCCCCCTATATCAATAGCAATGTTTTAAAATAATCAATTTCAGCATTATAAATTGAAGGAGAGGGGTGCTGAATGGTGTTGGATAAGGCTCTATTCAGCAATTAGATAAGGACGGAAAATGTTAACTGGAGGTAAAGAGAAGAAAAAACGGGAATGTGTAATAGTTAAGGCTCTTACCAACTACCACGCTCAAGGGCATCCTCAGTAGCAGCATCCAGCATTTCAATCATTGATGGGTGGACAAAAATTGTATCTAGAGGTATACCTTCAGGATATCTGGACTAAATTGCATTGCAGTACAGACTTCATTAACTAAAAGTTAGACATGCAATGCAGCTTGAGTAATTCAACTTGCATAATCCAAGCTGTTTGTTCAGACAATAAAATAAGCAATCTAGTAGTTACCTGCAAGAATTGAATGGGCTGGAGAATTCCAAGTTTCTGCAGAACGTCATAGCTAATAAAGGAATTCTGTAGGATAGGAAAGAGAATAAAATTAGAAAACAGCAGTTGAGAAAAGTATCGTTCAAAACTTACCTTGACAATGATCAACAAACAAACATAAGAGAAACAGTAACAGTGATTATTCAGATACCAAAAAAAATTGTAAAAACTATTTTACGTCACTGTTTGACATCTGAACAAGGGTAGGAGGATATAGAGTCCGTACCTGTGAGAAGAATGAATCCACAGATTCCTTTTGAGCAATGGCAAAGACCTGTCAAGCGATGCAAGAATTGGAAGCCGTTATAACTTTTTATCTTCGTTTAGCGAAACAATAATACTTGCTTTATTAACAACAATCATTAGTAGCTCCCGGTGATTGAAATATCACTTTAATTACTTGAATCCTGGTGTATGTTACACATGCATTATTGCTTATTAATTAACATCACGCATAGGGCCTACAAAATTAGAGGATAGTAGAATAATAAACAGGAAATACCCTATAGAGAAAGTATTCTAAACCATCCCTATAGCTTCAATTAAACATAATGTGGACCAGACGTGGTTCAATAATTAAGAGGTGAAGTTTTCCTAAGGCCTAAAATATCTATAAAACATAGATACAGCAGTCAATTTACCGATTGTGTCCAATGGATGTGAGAATTTCACTTACCGCAGGTGTCCAATGTATTCCAGCACGAAGTGATCCTAGAATCTCACTTTCTCTCACAAGCCCATTAAAAAGTGACTGGAAGAAAGCTCCTTCAGCAACGACACTGCTGGTTCCATCCATTTCTTGCAGTAATTGTTGTAACAGGCTCCATGACAATGACAAATTTGTCGGAACAGTAATGCCCCTGGCAACACCTCGAACCATGGCACCAACACGAGCTACATATGCAGGAGTATACAACTGCCCACCTTCAAGCCTGCCCTTCACCTATATTTAGCATCAAATCTAATCATAACATCTTCATGGTCATTAAAAAGTTAACCCGACAAAGAGAAACAGTCACCGACTTACTATCGTTCCAAGACGGGGCTCCAACATGGAGGCAACCAATTCGAGGCCAACATTTAATTGTGCAGCAAGTTCTGTTAGTGCAATCTGACTACATTCCTGAAGCCTCTCATTGATTTCTTCAGATACGGAATCCCAATAAGATTCTAACATAATTTCCCCTTGAATCAACATCATCTCAGGATGATCTTGCATAACTTGTTGAGCCTGCTTCTCAACATGGTATAAATCGACTCCAGTAGCATCAGCGAGATCAATCAGAGAAACACGCCCTAGCTTCTTGATTTCAGCCACCATCTCATTCCTCAGTTGCTCCTAACATTATGCACGATCATATTAAAACTAGGAACAATGAAGTAGAAAAGTCACGGCACAATAAATGAAACCCAGGGGAGATGATCATCCTTGGAGAGGTTAAAATTCAATTGCGAAAAGGCAAACCTAGGGGCGTAGAACATAAAGTACTCTTTATTTCACAGCATTTCATTTTCCCGCCAATTGGATATACCAAACCGGAGTTAATCAAGGAAGAAAAACTACGCTCCCTTCATTAGATTCTTCCCAACAAATTCAATGGAAGCGAAGTAACGGTGTAAGGTAAGAAAACGTACGGGAGTGATGTACTCTTTGCCAGAGACAGTGTGAAGAAGGTCGAAATCAATGATATGGAGCTCCTGCAATTTCTGAACCAATTCAACAACGTTTCTCTCCGATAATCGAATATTCGACTTTGCCTGCTGTGCGAACTCGAATTGTCTTTGCAATTCAAGGAGTTCATCATCCATGATCGAATACACAAATTTTGGTTAGAGATTTCGCTTTCCCGAGCCTTCAATCCAATGTGAATTCTCGATCACAAGAAAAAACTTGTTGGATTTATTTCTTTCTTCTGAGAACAATAAATTTATGCTACTCTATGGAAGTCAAGTGAAACTATCGCTGGGCCAATTGAAATAATATTTAGGCCCACTTGTTCATTAGTTCATGCCCCCTCATGGATCCGACCCGTCTAGCGGTGACTTATTAAAAGTAATTTATTTTTATAAGTGGTTTATGATAAAGAATTTATAAAAATAAGTAATTTAAGAAAAGTAAATTGTGTTTGGATTGAGGGTAGCAAAAGTGACTTATTGAGAGTATAATAAGTTACTTGTGTTTGGATTGGGGATAAAAAAAGTGACTTATTAGATATAAAAAAAATGACTTATAAAAATAAGTCACTTTTTTTTTACTTATAAAAATAAGTAACTTCTCTTAACAAGTAACTCATTTTTTCAAGCTTCTACCAAATAGCCACCACCGTATAAGCTACTATTGTTTTGCAAGAGCCTTGCACTGCTCAGCTCAAACTTACCCATAACACATGAAATTCCACTAAAATATAACCAACTAGTTTTTATGGTTTTTTAAGAGATAAATGGCAAGTTTGTCCCGAAGGGTAATTAAAGTGTAAAAATGGAGTAATTTTTCTCTTTCTTTCTTTCTTTCCCATTTTTTTTTTGTCAAAGGGAATAATTTTGCTCTAACCCTTGTATCAGTTAATTTTGACTATTAATTAATCAAATTAAACATGTTGAGATAACTGTTAGTGTGCCAACTAAATTGTTTTTTGTGAGGTAAAAAATTGTCATGGAAAATCATGTGTCATATATTTCATTTTTTTTGCTAAAGTTATATTTAAAATTGAGTTAAGGTTTTTAAATAACCTTTAGTTTTTTTTAAAGTGTAATAGTAACCATTAACAATTTTTTAGAGCAAAAGGTAACAATAAACATTATAAAAGAGAGAGAAAATAACCACGTCCATCACTCTATCTTTTTTTATTTAAAAAATATATTAAAATAGCCATTAACTTATATTAAAAGTGTAAAAGTAACCATAAATTTTTTTATAGAAAAATAAAATACACTAACTATAACATCATAATTTTTATATTAGAATTTAATTTCAATTACGAAATAATTATTTATAATAAACAGATTTATTGGGTAATTGTTAAGAAAATGTTCTATAAATGTATAAATTATAATTGTAAAAGAAATCGATCAATGGAAATATAGAGATAATAGTAATTTATAAATAGTTATTAATATATATATATATATGAAACAAATGTGCATGTGAGATCAAAGAGAGAGAGAGCAAAGGAAAAGACATTAACATATATATATATATATATATGTTATAAATCAGAAGTATAATCTTACTCTATGTTGATGTGTATTATTCCAATGGAGAAAGGTACAATATATAAGCCAATGAGGGAAGAGGAAATTAGTAATTACAATCAAACAATAAATGAGATAGTAAATAGAAAATTAAAATCAAAATATTTCCTAAACAACTCGGATCCTAAAATCATGGGATTAGAGCTATAATAAAGGGATTCTTTCTAACATATTTATATGAATAAAAAAAGAAAGATATATATATAAAGAAAAACAAAATAGAAAAAAAAATTGTTTTATAAAAGTTTGAATTATACTTGTAAACGAAATTAGTGGAAATGAAAATGTAGAAATAATAATACTTTTATTATTATTATTATTATTACATATATATATATATAAGAGATTAATAAAAATATAATAATAATAGTGACAAAGAGGAAGAGAAAAAGATATATGTGTGTGTGTGTAATTCAAGAGGCGGAAGATTAGCAAATGAAAAGGGAAGGAAAAAAACAAACAAACGTCAATCACCTGCTAGGGCTGACCGTGTGGGTATATTAATATTCATTTCATTCAATTTCATATCTCCTTCCTCATAGCTACAACGAGAGTGTGAGAGAAATTGCGAGTTCTTCGTCTGTCTGGCAATATTGTTATTTCAGTCTATAATTCTTCATTTGGGATCAAATAGGTACTCAAATCAATCTTTTTTTTATGAAAGTTCTTTATCATGATTATTCTAAATGATTTTGACTTTTGAATGATAGTGATTTTGCTTTGATTAGAGGAAATTTTTAGGTTAGTGTTTTGGAAAAGTTGAGTTCTGACAATATAAAACAATAGAGTGTAGAGGGATGTTAGTAGATAGTTTTAATCGGTTTATATTTTTTATTTAATTGTTTTGTAATTTTATAATTATTTTTAGAGAAATCAAACCCAAAAATGATTATTTTGGACTTTTGTGACTTATTAAATTGTGTATTAAACAATTTCTTTAAGCTATTAAAGGTACTATTAAAATTTTAATCGGTTTATATTGTTAGAAAAATTTGAAATTTATAAAATAACAATTTTATGTTGAAAATCTAAATTTTAAATTGGGGATTTTGTATGATTATATGTAATTGGTGTTAACTTATGATTCAAATGAGTTAATTGAGTTGAGGAAGGTATTAGATTAAGCTTAAAACAAATAATTGGGATTAAAGTGCGAAATCGAAATTTTTAAGTAATTAATTCAAAGCTTTAAAATTATATAATTGTGTAAATTGTTTAATTTTTATATTAAATTTGTATCTACATTATTGTGTAGATTGATTGCGACCAGATTGTGGTTGCTACATTTATTTGTCAAAGGTTGTAATATTAGGCTCGGAGTTGAGGTAACTGGGGTTAATTTATTTTATATTGTAAGGTGTTTTATAACCCTTAATCTCTTTAGTAATACTTATATGTATTTTGAAAAATTGAGTGTATGTTTGAATATTAACTACTTCAATGAAACAATATATTTTCCAACTGTATGTATGATTTATGATTATAACTGAGATTAGCAATATTGTGATGATTAGCAATATCGGCTCTCTCATTTCTAACCCGGATTTGAGTTGAGTGTTTTGAGTGAACACCTCCCTGTTACGGTATAGTGGTGGTGACATGGGAGGGGATAATTTTCTTGAAGTGACTAGCTAATATTTGGCTGGGTATACTAGCACTGATAGGTTGTACCACGTCCAGAAGATATAAAGAGGAGCATGATGGATGGGTGGGGATGATTTAATTATGGAATGTATCAGGTACTGTTTTATTATTGAGAAAATTGTTATGATTATTGTTAAACATGCTTCTCTGACTTGTAATCCTTTCTTGCATATTGTATAAATTGGTTTTAGTTATTGGGACTTTATGTTTCACTCCGTCGTTATTAATATTTTTCAGGTAAGGCCCTAGTTATGGTAGGGGCAGGGAAGCATAGTGAGGCATGGACATTGGTAGCCTTTGTAAGTCTCTTTTTCTGTTGGTTTGTAACGATTGTAATATTGTCATTTTAGGGCCCTTATATTTTGGAAATGTTATATTGATTTGGACAAATATCTAAATGTTATTGGGCCTGGGGCCTTGTTTTGCATACTTTGATATATTTTAGTAGATTCATAATATAATATGCGTCAGAAACTGTTCTGTTTAGATCCTTTGTAGTGGGTTCAGTGTTATGTATGTAGACTAGTGGGCTGAGTTTCTAACCCTTATTCTGATTGTGCCCTTAGTCTTATATGTGGTTTACTGTAGTGGGTTTTTGGGAAGGATTTGTGCCTTAAACCCTGATGTTTTAATTATGTTGGATTAGTCAAAAAAGAAAAAGTTTTTGGAAGTGATGAACAAATCATTTTATAACCATGATAGATATTTTGAATTTAGTTTTACTCTTTTCTATCATGGTTAGTTCTATTTGTAGCTCTAATCTTTTTAACCATGATAGTGTTTTGGAAGTTGTAGTTAGAATCTTTTCTATCATAGTTAACCATTGTACGATTCCAACCAGATTGTTTATATATATAGTAATTAGGCTTAATGCCTTATTTAGTAGAAAGGGTCTTTTCACACACAAAAATCGAAAGTGACAAGCGATATTACCCTTATGTTAAGGATGCAATAGGGGCAATTGATGGAACACATATTTAGGCTATGGTTAGTGCTAGTGAGCAACCCAAATTTATTGGACGCAAATGATACCCCACACAGAATATCATGGCTATGTGTGATTGGGATATGTGCTTTACTTTGTGTTAGCGGGATGTGAAGGCATTGCACATGATGCTCGTATCTTTAACACTACTCTGTCAACTCCACATTTGAATTTCCTCATGCCCCTCCAGGTATGACTTCAAAAACTTCAATTAAATTACTATTATTTTCTTGTCACAGAAGCTATTAAATCACGTTATCATCAAAATTTATAGGTAAATATTATTTGGTCGATTCAGGCTACGAACATCGATTTGATATCTTGGTCTATACAGATGTGAGTGTTATCACTTACTATACTTCAGATGGCAACAAGAATTTGCAAATCATAATGATTTTTTTGAATTATTATCACTCAAGTTTGAGATGCACTATAGAACGGACATTTGGAGTATGAAAAAATAGGTTTCTAATATTGCATCGTATGCTGCCATACAACTTTGATACACAAGTCAAAATAGTTTGTACAACGATGGCTATACACAATTTTTATTCAGCGAGCTTCTCAAAGTGATGTAGAATTTAGAGACAGAGAAGTAGCAAATATTACTCCTAAAGACAATTATCATCAATTTATAGGAGCATCCCATCAAATAGAAGTGTAAGACAAATGAATTTTGTTCATAACACAATTAGAAATCAACTTATTATAGCCTTGTCATCCAATTAGAAATGAACAGTTAATTGTGTATCTTACTATTTTTTATATTTTTTACATTTTACTCTGAACATGTGAAAAGAATGATCTCACCCCAAATATTACATTACTTAAAAAATTAAAAAAAATAACAAAGTTTAAAAGAAAAAACAAAAAACTCTATAAAAAAACATAATAAATTACTTTTCTACTTATCACCCAAACATACCTCCATTAGAAAAAAAAAGTCACTTATGTTATTTCCTATCTAAACACAAGTTATTTTTTATAAGTAATTTTTATTCTAAAGTCATTTTTCATAAATTATTTCTCATCATAAGTCATCTCAACCCAAACGGGCCTTAAGAGTTAGGACAATGATTATGTGGTGTTCAAGGCTTGAGATCAAGTGTTTTTTTTTTAAAAAAAAAAAAAATCCCTTTCTTATAACATGTTTTGGGAAAAATAGGACAGGGGAGAGGAGTAGGATTTTGTCAATTTTAATCCTTCTAATGTATTGAAAATGAAAAATTTTACCAAGTTAAGAAGCATTAGAAATTAAAATTGATTTTTTTTTTGGGATGTAATATAGCCCTTACTTTTATGTTTTGATTAGTTGAAGCCTTGAAGGGGAAGGATGTTTCTTTTGATCCATTTTGAACTTTTTTTTTTTTTTAAAAAAGATAGAATATGCATGAAACTTTTATGGAGGACATGAATATTGGATTAAATTTTAATCATATGGAGTTAAAAATGAAAAGTTGAGTTTCAAGTTACAAGTTAAGAGCTCATTTAGATTAGCAATAGGAGAAGTGACTTTTCATTTAATGTGACTTTTTTTTTTCCTATTAACCTGTTTGGTTAAACCCTCCATGTCAGAAAAACAGTATGATTTCTAAAACACTTCATTTGAATTGACTGCTTAAGTTAGCTATATACGAAATCCTGAAAGTGTTATAGAAGTAAGTCTTATGATTGTGCCATAATGGCTAATATGTACAGCACCGAATATAAAAAAAGAGAGTAAGCTGAAGAAAACTTAAGCAATTGTAATCAAGAACAGAGATGAGGGAAGCTTCATCTAGACGTTCTATATTATAAGAAAAGTCTAATAACTAATAAACTTTATTCCTGATGCCAACAAACAAAGTGCCTGGGGCTCCCTCCAAACTTGTTTGAGGTTACTGTACTTGAACTCAATAGGCAACTAAACTTTCTTATAAAAGTTGGCAGGGATATATTTCAAAGGAAAACCAAGCCAACAAAGCTAAGCCGTATGAGATCTCTGCTAATGAATCTAACTATTTATAGTCCCCACCAAGTTCCACATTACAAAAGCAGAGCAACCTAAGTGCCTTCATCTGCTTAAATGCTTTGGTAGAGAGACGATCTCTATTGGTTTGTGGCAAATATATTCAAAGCTAGCCCCTCCAACAATTCTGTACCCTGTAAATAAATAGCATCTGTAACTTAAAGTTTGTACCTCTGTAAATTCAATTACTAAAAGGAAAAATGTAAACGTATGTCCCAATATTTGAAACAGAATTTTAGCGTCATTTGTGCTTACAAAATCGTTGTACCTGAAAAATGAAACAAAAGGAGGAAAAAGCAAAACAAGTTTGGCAAACTGACACCACACTCGTAATTTAACTTCAAAAGTTTCAATTATTATCAGCAGTCCACCCAGCGTATTGATTCTGTGTATGATGTACCAAGATCAAACTGATTCTTTGGTAATAATAAAAAAAAAATATTAGTAATTAAAATATGACTTGGAATTGACCGCAATAAACCCAGTAAATGTCCCCGGCTTCATAGAGAGCTGTCTCCCACCTCAACACTTCTTGTGTGGATGAAATTCTTTGATTACAAAATAACGTAGGCAAAACTAATTGGGGAGAAAGGTGTCTCCACTAACTATTCTCTCAACTTCCTCTCTACTTAATTCATAATTATTGGATTGTATTTTAATAGTTGAGATTTGATGTTAAGTAAAATCTACAATTACAAATTTGTTATTTAGCATTAAATCCCAATCATTAAAGCATAATTCAACGGTTGTGAATTAAGTGGAGAGGAAGAGGAAATAATAGTTAGTAGAAACACCCTTTCCCCAACTACTTGACCTAGTGCTCTATGAAGCCATGATTTTTAGGAGCTCATTGAGGCACCATCTTGAACGAGCATAATTTTTGGAGTAGATAACGATTGAAATTGCAGAACCTTCAATCCCTCCTAACAATTAGATTGAAATATGATTCCCCTCCAAAAGCCTAATGGTCTAACCAACTAATACATTATAACTCTCAATTTAACTATCTAACAACTTTGTTCCAGACACGGGAAAGTGAATCAAGATCTAATCTTCAATGATTCCAATGCAAAATAAGTGTTCGTGGGGCAGGGAGAGTTATAGATGTTATACTATTGGATGTGAGAGTCCAAAGAAGAAGTGTATACAAAAGGTTAATACATGGGCTGGTTGTAATTGGACAATAATACTTAGTCAATTTTTCTTCTAAATTTATAATTCTTTTTAAATTTTTTCTTATGTTCATTTTAAAATGTTTTTTTAATGAATGTAAGTAGTTTTTCAACACAAACAATTAAAGATAATTTAAAAAGATAAAGATATAATTATTTTTTCCATAAAGGATCGCACTTATATCAAGTCTCATTTATATATATATATATATATATATATATATTACATCAAGTTCTTCAATTACATGTAATTATGTGTTCTATTTCTTTCATATGCGTTTAAAGTTAAATGATAATAATTTAAAAATAGGATACATAACTAGCTATATGTGATTGGATAACTTGACGAAATATATATAAAGAACTTGATATAAGTACTGTACTTTTATAAATAACTAATTTAGCTAATTCTTAATTTGTATAGATTAATTTCATAGCTTTGCCAATTTATAAAAATTGTCTCTCTTCCCATCAAAATCCCTTTTACCAAACAACTCCTTAAACTCCCATTCAATAAAATATATATTGCAGCCAAAAAAGGAACAATGACACTAAGGTTTCAATTAAGAAAAATAATACTAGAAAAGTCTCATAACTTATATATGACAAGTGAATGAACTACAATTAACATGGTATTATACTTTTATGATATTATTTTCCTTAATTGAGATCTAAGTGCCATTCTCTAAAAAAAAAGGGAGAATTTTACTTAAATACCATGTGAATTTGTAAAACTCAAAAAGGTCTGTTAACATTTCAAAAAGACATGGACCAAATTGGATTTTTCAAATTTTTGAATGTGAACAATAGCAGGATTTCGCTATACGAGTAATGGAATTACCTATAAGAGTAATGTATTTCGTTACAATTTTTTATCTCTGTTTTTCTCTCTCCCTCTAACAATACTATTCATCTGACACTGATTGATGTATAGTGACAGGAGAGAGAAATATGCCCATGACAGAGGAGAGATGGGATTTTCGCAAGTTGAGTAATGAAATTTGCAATAATAGTAATGGAATTCGCTAGTTTGTGGATCACTTTTCATTTCAAAAAATTTAGAAAACAAAGGAGAGAGGGGATTTTTCGCTATAAGAGTAATAGGATTACCTAAGAGTAACGGCATTTGCTAGTTTCCATATCACTTTTCACTTCAGAAAAATAAGAAAGCCCAATTTGGTCCATGGTACCTTGGTGTCTTTTTGAAATGTTAACAGACCTTTTTGAGTTTTAAAAATTTAAATGGTATTTAAGTGTCATTTTCCAAAAAAAAAGTCATACTATCCTACCGTATTTT
The DNA here is from genome assembly GCA_037177275.1 of Acacia concinna. Classification (NCBI taxonomy): domain Eukaryota; kingdom Viridiplantae; phylum Streptophyta; class Magnoliopsida; order Fabales; family Fabaceae; genus Acacia; species Acacia concinna. The sequence continues at coordinate 20,691,839 of JBAGKO010000014.1, forward strand.
TGAAAAATTGAAAAGCAACCTTTATTTTTGGGAGAATTCTAGAAAAAGACATTGGAAATAGGGAAAAGACAATTTAGTACAGCGAAATTGGAAAATCTCAAATCAGTCTTTTTGTACTTTTTTTGGATAATTACAAAAATGCCATTGAATTTTTCACAATACGAGTTACGTAATTCACAACATGAGTATCTAAATTTAACAACACCAAGTACTACATATTTACACTGTGAGTTGTTTTTGCTGATGTTGTGAATTACGAAATTCGTGTTGTGAAAAATTCAGTGGCATTTTTGTAATTACCCAAAAAAATACAAAACAGACTGATTTAAAATTTTTTGATTTCGCTGTATTGAAATGGGATTTCTCTATTTCACTTGTCTTTTATTTTTAAAATTTTCCTTTTTTTTTTTACTTTTAGCTATATAACAGTACTCAAGAAAAATCCCAAAACAAAATAGGCGTGAGATTGCGTGCCGAACCTGCCAAAAGTGGTGGGCTCAAGCCTAGTAAATTCCAGCCTACCATGTTTAGCTTGTGAGCTGTAGCAAACGGGTGCCTAAGGGTGGCAGGCTAGCCTATTTAAAATTCATTTTCTTTTCAACTATTTTTTTTAAAAAAATGAAACCCAAATACCTTTATTCCCTTCCTTTCATACAATGTTTAACTATTTTTTAGTAATTTTTTATTTGACACTTTTATTTTTATATTATATTTAATTATTAATTTTAAAAAATTTATATATTGTTATGATGTAAGTGGATGAAAAAAAGGAAAATAAAAAGTGACAATATTTGCTTGATGCAAACATAAAAAAAGGGAGTGTAGAGAAATTAAAAAATATGCTCTTCTTAAAAAATAATAGGAGGGCATGGGTTGGTATTTTGCTAGAATGCCCATTCAGCCCACATGTTCAACCTATCCAAATTACCTGCTTATATCAAGGTTTTTTTTTTTAAAAAAAAAATAGGGAATTGAATCTCCCTTTTTTTTCCAGAATCTCATCTTTACTTTTAGATAAAAATTGAATGATTCACATTTCATATTTTATAAAACTCTTATTATAGTATTTTATAATTTAATTATAAATATTGTTCATCAGATTTTAACACTTTAAAATTTTATGCTAAAATATACTTTTAGTCTTTTAAATTTATATAAAGTATACTTTTAATTTTTTAACCTCATAAAATATATTTTACTCCTAAAATTTTAACAACGTTAACATTTACTGACAAAAACACAAACTTAAGTGATGACTATGTAAATTTAAATGTGACTATATGATTATATGCTATTAATATTAAAAGGCAAACTGAAAAATATCTAAAATTTATGTAATTAAATGTTATTATTTGAGTTTGCCACATCAACATTAACGATATTTTAATTATAGGACTAAAAGTATAATTTATAAAGTTGAAAGATTAAAAATATATCTCAAGTAAAATTTAAAGGACTAAAATTTTACTTCAACCAAATTTTATTTATTTATGTTTAAAATAACAGAAATCTAAACCATCTTTTTTTTGTAAAGAAAAAAAATCTGATAGAGGAAAATTATGAGAAACTCATTTTTTAGAATAGTTCTTACAATTTATGAAATAAGCATGTGACCCGAGTTTCATCTCCCCATCTGAAATGAGCTTTTGAAACCAAAGTTACCAAACAGACAGCAGGATCCGGACGCAAAACACCGTTAGTTGTCCATGATTGTCAAATCCTAACCGTTGAACTATTTTACCCCAAAACCTCAGGCGGCTTGTTCCTCCCACTCCCTTAAGCATTTGTTTCCCGCGCCCCGTACGGGGCAAGCTTGGGTCTTTTTGACTTTCGTTATTGCTTGTTAGCTTGTAGTTTTAATTAATACTAAGTGCAATTATGATTTTAAATATCATGTTTCCGAATAGTGAAGGGAGGAGGCCTTTCTGCTTTAATCATAGGCCTTAGCCGAAACCCATAACTATGAAGGTTGAATCCGATTCCTCTCAGTTTCCGACGGTTGAAGTTTATTTGACGGACTTTGAGATTGCGGATTGTCGTTGGTTGTATGTGTACATTCTGTCCCCAATAATCTTCTTGGCATCGCCTTATCATTTGTGTATCTCATTTCTGGTATGGAATTAATTTTCGCTTTGGGTTATTTCCGTCTGATTGATGTGAAAATTGATTCAGTACCAAAACATCTATTTTATAATGGAGGGAATATCATGTGTGCCCCACATATAGGAGTATTTGGCAATGCCTAATGGAGACTTTATTAGAAATGAATAATGTCTGGAAATGAAAACAGTTGGTTTTGAGGGGAAATGGATTGGGCGGCTAAGATTGAAATCTCACGGACGGCCTAGTTGGTTACAGCAAATTCGAACGTTATGTGGCTTGTGTCAAGGTTAAGAGTTGAGGCTGTGAATTTTTTTGTCTTGACTTAATTGTTAATTAGGTGTAGTCTTCGGTTTGCTGGAGCCCGTGCTTTCAATAATTGCAAATAAACAAATGATACTGTGGGCTTTGATGAAAACCGTGTGGGCTTTGAGCGGCAAAGATTGAAATCTCACGGACGGCCTAGATGGTTACAGCAAATTCGAACGTTATGTGGCTTGTGTCAAGGTTAAGAGTTGAGAACAATATTTTAAAATTTAGACCGGATGTTGAGATGGAAAGGTTAGCAGGTGATGGTTGAAATGGTTGAAGCAGTGAAACTGTTTAGTTGAGTTGGTGACGTAATAATTAAACTTAAAAATATTATATATATTATACATATGTATTATAGTTAATATAACTTTATAGGAAGTTGAAATGTCATAAAATACTATTTATAGGAATTCAACAATATTATAAAATAATTTTGAAGTCAATAAGGTGATAAATACTATTGAAATAAGGACATTAAGTGTCCGTTTGATTCACGGGATCGAAGGTAATGTAATGAAATGTAATGTAATATAATATAATGATGATTTCATGACTTTATTTGGTTCGTCATTAAGAAAAGATGGTGTATGTACATAAAAACATTGGTTGTATTACATCTCACATAAAAATATATGAGAATAATAGAATAAGAAACAAAATCACCTCTATTTACACATATATGTATAATGTTCTACACATTGGTTTTATGGTAACATTTTCAATTTGTGCGGTATACACGTCGGCTTTATAATAATTTTTTAATATTTAAGAGTGAAAATATTATAACGGATACAAGTTGGGTTCATGATAATTTTTAATATTTAATGGTGAGAATATTATTTAATGAGATATTTTAATATTTTTAATGATGGAATATATTTTTTAAAAAATTTTTTATTGGGGAAATATTTTTTTTAAAAATATTATGTAATTACTTAATATTTTTAATATTTAATGGTAGTAATTATTTAATATTTAAAAACATTTATGGATGACCACTTTGGTCAAATTTAAAAATTATAATAGTAATAGTGTCTTTTTTACTTGGTTACAGGATGCATGCATCTCATTAATCACTCCTAACAATGTAATTCTCAATACATCAAATGATGTAATTAGGATTACATTTTGTAATATGATTTACATTATGTAAGCCCAATCAAATGCTGTAATCTATATATTACATCAGAATTACATGTAATCATCTCTCATATAATTGAACAAAACGGGCTATAAGTCAACAAAATAGAATTCACATGACGTTAACTTAATAAAATACACTAACAATAATAATTTCATCACTTTGTTTAAAGGTTTAGGGATTGAGAAACACCTTTTTTTTTTTTACGCTGGCTGACATTTAATAAAAAAAAATTGTAGGATTTTGTTGTTTATTTTTTACAATTTAACTTAGATTTTTTCACAATTATATTGAGCTGGCGGTTTTTGAAAATTGGATCCAGGTTCGGACAAACAACAAGTTTTGAGTTAAAAGCGTTTTAAAGACGATCTAAAATGGTTCCCAGCAAAAAACGGTGTAGCAATCTGGCCCACCGTAATGGCTGGTCGACAGTCCATCCAGTGCGACCGTCCGAACCGATCCGGCCTTGAGACTGAATTTTTTTGTGTTGACATAATTGTTAATTAGGTGTAGTCTTCGGTTTACTGGAGCCCGTGCTTTCAATAATTGCAAATAAACAAATGATACTGTGGGCTTTGATGAAAACCGTGTGGGATTACTCAAAGTAATATCTAAAAGGAGTGGATCATTTCAATTTTTGCCAGAGTAGTAACACAACCAAATTCTTCAGACTCTCCCTTCATCTGCAGTCAATCCCAGGTCTTAATACCAGAGAGAACTAATGATTTATGACGTGTTCTTGATTCTTCGAACCAGATATCCATCAATAAGCTCTCTTCAATTCTCTTTAAGATTTGCAGGAATCAAAATATTCATCGACGAGAATGAAGAGATCACCCCTACCCTGATGGAGACCATCGATCGGTCAAAGATTGTTATAGTTGTTTTCACTGATCAATGCTTCCTTTTCCGAGATTTTGTGTGCAAATTGCAAAAGATAAAGGAGTGTCATAAGAATAAGGATAAAACAGTGGTGGGTGTATACTGTGGTTTGAGTCCAATGGAAGCAAGAGCCCAGAGTGGCAGATTTGCAGATGGTTTGCCAACCCACAAAGCACTAGCGAGCAAGGGAGGTTTTCTCTGGGGAGCACCGTTGTTCGGCTGGAAGGTCTCAACTTCCGGGTAACCACCTAATGCCCTGCATTAATTTTTTTTTTCTTTTTTCTTTTTTTTTTTTGGCCTTCCGGTGATATTATTCAAACTGTCATAACAAATTGAGGCCGATAGAAAAATGTCAAAACATGTTTAACACAAGATAAAGATATTTCAGGAAAGTTTACACAATTTTTCACTTCAAGGGATTTTTTCTATAATTTATATTGCTGCTTCAGGAGCTCTGTCTAAGTTTAATTCCATATTTCAACAATTTTTAATCTTTAATCAGCATTCTTTAAAATATTTTTTCCTTTTTTTAGATAGAAAAATCAGAAGTCAAAATGTGTGCGCGCTTGGTGGAGGGGGTAAAATTTGATTTTAATCATTTCTGTTGACAATAGCAATCAATCCAATTTTGTTGCGGCCTAATACAAAATAGAGTAAATGTTAAGGATCAAATATAAATTTCCTTCTTAGCACTAACTCAATGATATATATTTTGGTTTTATAATTTTATTATATTGAATCAAATAATTAAAGAATCTTGACTGAAGTGGCACTTTTCTAATCTCCCTTCTTTTTCTAATTTTGACATGTATTTGCCATAAAGTTCATATAATTTAAATTATTATAAAATTATTTTGTTGAGCAGTGACACCAACATGATAAGAAAAATCACCCAATACGTGAAGCAGGAATTAGCCAAGACCTACTCAGATATCTCGAAAGGTCTCCCGGGGATCCAACTTCGTGTGAATGAAGTGCTTCATTTGACTGACTACTATACCAAATATCCTTCAGAAAAAGAGCTTCATTTGACTGACTACTATACCAAATGCTATTCAAAAGATATTGTTCCTTTAGAAAACAAGATGACCATAGTAGGCATATGGGGAAAAGGTGGAATTGGTAAAACAACTCTTGCTAGAGCTATTTATGATACAATTGGGGGCAGTTTTGAGAGTAGGAGTTTCCTTGAGCATATACAAAATGTATCGGAGAAAGCTAATGGTCTTGTTAGTTTGCAAGAGCAACTTCTTTCAGATGTTTCTCTTACAAAACATGAGAAGATAGTTGACATTGAAAAGGGAGTCAGTCAAATGAAGATGGTGCTTAACGATAAAAGGGCACTAGTAGTACTTGATGATATAAGCCAAACAAACCAACTCACAGCATTATGTGGAAATGGTGAATGTTTCAGTGATGGGAGTATGATACTTATTACAACAAGAAATAAGCATATACTTGATGAACTTAATGACAAATATGTCTTTGAAATGAAAAGAATCGACAACAGTCAATCTCTTGAGCTTTTCAGCTGGAATGCATTCAAGCATTCAAATCCTAGAGATGGTTTTATTAATCTTGCAAAAAGTATGGTTACTTATTGTGAAGGGTTGCCATTGATTCTTGAAGTTCTTGGCTCGCTTTTGTTCAATAAGACAAAACCAGTGTGGAAAAGTGTTTTGATGAAATTGAAAGGCATTCCCGCTGGTCAAATACAAGAGAAACTCAAAATAAGCTGTGAGTATTTGGATGCTTCAGTGAAAGATCTATTCTTTAATATTGCTTGCTTTTATGTGGGTGAGGAAAAACAGGATGTCGTGCAAAAATTAAATGGCTTCAAAATTCCTGTAGACACTGGAATCAGCACGCTTATTGAGCAGAGCCTTGTAAAAACTGACATGAACAATAAATTGTATATGCATGAGTTGCTGCAGGACATTGGAAAAGGAATCAATCCTAAGAAGCCAAAATCCAAATATGTCTATGATGTATTCTTGAGTTTTAGGGGTGAAGATACACGCAAATCTTTTACAACTCATCTTCATGTTGCATTGAAAAATGAAGGCATTAAAACTTTCATGGATAATGGGATTAGAAGAGGAGAAAATATCTCATTCACGCTAAGACAAGCAATTGAAAATTCCAGAATGTCAATAGTCGTTTTTTCAATCAATTATTCTGGCTCTAGGTGGTGCTTGCAAGAATTAGAGAAAATCATGGAGTGTCACAGAAACACTTGTCAAGAGGTCTTGCCTATATTCTATGGCATCCAACCATCAGATGTACGAAAGCAACTAGGCTCTTTTGGAAAAGCATTAGAAGGGCTAGTGAAGAAAACTTCAGCTAACAAAGAGAAGAAATTCAGTTGGACGAGAGCACTAAATGATGCTGCCAATATATCTGGTCGTGTTTCAGGTCATCATGGGTAAATACAATCTTCTTGTACTCTTTCACTCCTTGAAAGCCTTTTTTTGTTTTTTTTTTGTTTTTTGAAAAACATACTTACCTAGAAAATCAATGAAGTTATATCGTTTTATTTTGGGAAATACTTTGCTTTATGCTGATAAAGAGAACATATTATTAGAAATCAGGCTAACTTATTCTGTGGGTAATTAACTCAAAATTCAAGCAGGTATTTCTTGATGAAAATTTTAAAATTTCTATACAATTTGGCTCTTTTCAAGAAACCTTTGTCAGTCTGTAATTACCTTTTTCTTACTTGCTCAAGTGTGTGTCATCTTGACATGGACATGCATTATGTTGATTGTGAACAATGTGTGTTAACAGTTCAATGCGTGACCTCATTTTTCAAATGTAGTAGAGCCTGTTGCAAGCTAAGTTCTTTTCCTTTAGTAACATGTAAAGTGAAATAAACTGAGAAAATTATTGCAAGATCAACATTTAACTTTCTACATTGGATAATTTATATGTCTACACGGTTGGAGTCGTGGAGAACATTTAAAATTACATATTGACTGACACTAAGGTTATAAATCATGTATTCATGTGTGTGTGTTGCTCCATTCTAAGTTTATTTTCTATTCACTTACCTTTTGTATTGTTGTGGCTAGAACTGATGCTGAGTTGATTGATCATGTTATTAAAGATGTCACCATGAAGTTATATCATAACACCGATTTATTTGTTGCTCATCATCCTGTGGGAGTAAACTGTCGCATGCAAGAAATCATCCAGATGTTAAGTGATAAATCAAACGAGATTATGATAGCAGGGATTTTTGGCATGGGGGGAATTGGCAAATCAACCATTGCCAAAGCTATTTTTAATGAAATTTGTCAAAGCTTTGAAGCAAAAAGTTTCCTCTCAAACATTAGAAAAGCTTGGGATGAAGAAAATGGCCAGGTTCTTTTGCAAGAACAACTTCTCTCTGACATTTTACAAACAAAAAAGATCACTCTGCATAGTGTTGAATTGGGAAAAGCTATAATAAAGGAAAGGCTTTGTCATAAAAAGGCACTTATTGTGCTAGATGATGTAAACAATGTGGTCCAACTCAATGTTTTGTGTGGGAATCGTGAATGGTTTGGCCCAGGCAGTAGAATAATCGTCACTACTAGAGATGAGCATGTACTTAGGATTCTTCAAGCTGATAATGTATATAGTTTGAAAGAAATGGATGAGAATGAATCTCTTGAGCTCTTTAGCTGGCATGCATTTAAGCAAGAAAACCCAAAAGAAGATTTCAATGAACTCTCAAGGAGGGTTATTGCATACTCTGAAGGTCTTCCACTAGCTCTTGAAATCCTTGGCTCTTATTTGTTTGACAGGCCAGTAAAAGCTTGGGAAAGTGTTTTAGATAGGCTTAAAGCACTTCCAGATGACAAAATACAAAAAAAGCTAAAAATAAGCTATGATGGTTTGAGTAATGATGAGGAGAAAGAAATATTCCTGGATATATGTTGCTTTTTTATTGGAAGGGATAGAAATTACACCACACAGATATTAGATGGATGTGGACTACATGCAGAAATTGGAATCACTCGACTCATAGAGTTGAGCCTCATAAAAGTTGACAGAAATAACAAGCTTGATATGCATGGTTTGCTGCGTGACATGGGAAGAGAAATTATTCGTGAAATGTCAGCACATGAGCCTGAAAATCGTACCAGATTGTGGTGTTACAACGATGTGGTAGAAGTTTTAACACATCATATGGTAAGAACCTTTTCACTAGTTTTTTACTATTAAAGCATTAGAGTTTGTTTGGTCAATGCGTATTATGCATTCGTTATGGCTGTCAAAATTTCAATCCATTATTGTATTGCTCAAAGGCAATAATCTAATGAGCAATGCTTCCCTAACCCC
>JBAGKO010000014.1:20700699-20712607 GCA_037177275.1 Acacia concinna
GTATCACTTCTTTGTACTGGGGTACAACCTAATACAATACCAAATCCTACATAAGATCAAGTTAGATATGCAACATATGTTTTGTTATCATTAAAACTAGGGTCTCAACAGAAGTAGTAGGCATCCTAGTAGAGTCTTTTGTATAGTATTGTTGGTTGTTGGTTGCCATCACCTCAAGTAAAGACCAAGCTTTGTTAGGAGTTAGCTCAAGGAGAGAACCATTATGCTTGTAATGGAAAATAAAATCTTTGACAGAATGTCAAACCCTTTCTTTATATCGACATTTATCAAAGTAATTAGACAAAATTTAAATAGTGAGGGAAAATATCGTAAAATAAACTATACTGATATATAGTATTGTGGTGTTTATAGATATCCCATAGGATCTTACAATACTTCCAACAAATAAAATCAAAACTACATTGTCGTAGGCCATATAGTGCTTGTGCGGGCCCATGGTCCTTTCGTTGCCGATCTCTACATCTTTGCCCCTGTAATCACTTTGTCTAGCTAAATAAAACATCATTTATTGGAAAGAGTGATATTCATATGAATCTCAATAGTAACAGACAATTGATCATATAAAATACTACATATAAACATGCAATGCACTAGATAATGCAATAGACGTAAAACATGACACAATAAATCATATCATATCCTCCTAAGGTCCATACTTGACCATATACTTGTACACATCACATGTGGCTTCTCAACACCTCAACCACATGTTTTACACATAGCCTTTTGACTACAAGCAACTAGGATTATCTGGCAACTTCTTGGTCATGTCGGGTGTGAAAAAACCTAATCATAAAGTTACATAACATGCTTTGATACAATGTCCTAACACCTCAGCTAGAGGGTCCTACACCACAGCTAGGTACTTCTCACATCACAGCACATGGAATCACAAGCATATAAAGGATCACATAGTTTATTAGGGATAGAGTTATAACCTGAAGTTTCTTTCCAGTCTGCTTGTCCTTTCTTCGACCAGTCTCTCAATTTACCTGGACAAAAATTAAACCCTAAAATACCAAATGCATATCAATGAGTTATCACTCATTCAATCTTCATTCTTAATCTTATATCATTAATTATTTTTATCCAAAACACATAATTACGAAATTACCCTTAGGGGCACTGATTTGCTTTCTTTTGTATTTGGTGTACTTACACCGTTCAAAAAATTATGACATGGGCTACTCCTATACAATTTTGTGTGCCGAATCCATTTCTGGCCTCAAAATTACTGAAATCCAACTCATTCCTCCTTAAATAAGGCCAAACCAAAACTACACACATTTGAGCAAAAATTGCAATTTACTTTAAAAATGATTTCCTCACCTTTACCCCACACAATTTTTCATCCTAAACCCATTGGAAACATATAAACCATCAAAATCTACCTCTATCATGACCAAAACAAGTCTAGAAAAAAATCTTCAAAAATTCAAAAAAATGGATTTTCAGTATTTATTTCACCAAAACACTGTTTTTTCACCTTAAATCACTTGTCTAACCTTTGGCTACTCTTTCTGCATGATTAAACACAATTTGGGCAACACCTCTCCTTAGGGTTCATGCATCTCAAAGTACAAAATCAGCCAAAACAATTCAATATTCACAACAATCAACAATAGCAACCACAAATCAACAAGAAAAGACATGTATTCTTGAACTTACCTCTTATCTTCTTAATTTCCCTTACCAACTAACCATTCTTGCTCCTTTTTCCCTTGCTAAACATGTAACCAAGTGCACTCAAGGGATTAGAAGAGGTTCTTGAAAGATTTGACTTAAGTGAATTTGAAGCTCCAACTTACCCCAGTTGCCTTGTCTTTCCTTCCTCTTCTTTCTCTCATATTCCCTTTCTCTTTCCTCTCTAATATTTTGGCCTCCCCTCCCTTGAAATGACTTGGCCAAAATTATGGGGCCTTAGGGCACTTATGGAGCCTTTTCCACATGTTTAATTCTATTGTAATTTGGTTTCAAGTCCACCTCCATAAATATTATTATTTTAATACCTCGATGTATTGATAACCTCATGAAATTTATGTTATTTTGGCACATTTACCTTCATATTCTTATACTTTTTGGTAAATGGACACACATTTTGGGATACACATGTATAGAAAAATATACCCAGCGATAATTGGGAAAAAACTCAAAAAGGATTAAAAGTGTTATTATTTTGGTCATATCTTTTAACTTTTTGCTTTGATAGATTTTCTTGTGTGATAATATCAAGCTTTGAGACATGTGTGAAGCCCTTTTAAAGTACAAATCCAAGTATAAATGAGTGGCAATGCAAGAAAAGATGAGAATAGAAGAGAAGAAATAGCAAATCAGTTTTGGAAGCACCAAGCAGAAGCTTTTTTGCCACAACAAAAAATCATATAGAAAGTGTTTGGCCACAGCCAAAAACTGAATCACTAAAGCTACATTTTTTTTATAGTAGAACTGACAAAGTGCTATAAAAATCATCTAGCATGACATGAACCCTCACTTTTTCACTTCTAGGGCATTTCAGGGGCTTCTCTATGCTAGGGCTTAGGGGTTTTGAAGGAGAATCAAGTAGAAATTGAAGATTTGAAGAGATTCAAGCTTCCTTTTCTTGGTTTTTCCTCTCATTCTTCTTCCCTTTTGCTGTCAATTTCTAATGTTGCTTTGTTTTTCTGGTTTTTCCCCATTTTCTCATGGTTTTATGAGCATGTGTAGCTATAACTTTGATTCTAGGATTATTTTGGGTCTTTGTATGGATTAACTCTTAAAACTCCTCTCTTTTGGTACATAATGATATTTATGTGTTGATTTTATCCCTCTCACAAATCTTCTAAGTGGTTGGCATTCATTTAGAATGATTTGTTCTCTTAGGCTTGTCTTGAGAAAGCTAACTTAGGTGTAAAACTTAGTTAAAATCATGCTTGACTTGAAATTTACTTGATAAATAGATGGTTTCTTGGTAAAATAGAGATCTATTTACTAACTTTGCATTGTCACATTAGGGTTGTTGCTTAATGTTAATTTTCTCTAATTTTATCAAGAGATTATGCATTTTAGTGAAGATAGAAACTTGATTTTGGCTTGAGAGAGCTTTGTCAAGTGCTTTTGAACCCTTGACTAACACATATACTCATTTGTACTACCAATAGAGAGGAAGTTAACTAAGTTTTATGAAGTACAAAGGGGAGAAATAATCATAAACCCCATTTTATCCTTAAAGTTAGAGAGTCACTTGTTTATATTACTTTTTAGTTTAATTTAGGTTTGTTTCATGATTACCCTTCACTTTAATATTTGAATCACTCAAATTAAGTGAAAGTGTAATAATCGATACTGAACCGGATTTTAGAACCAAATCCTCATAGGAACGATACTTTACCTATCACTTTATTACTTGGTGCAACCCATGCACTTGCGGTGCAAACATGTAACCTTTTGTCCCATAATTCATCTGCTTCTTTCCCCTGAGATCTTGACACATGGCCCACCTTTTTTACCATCAACTTTCTACATAGTATGCCACATGTCCTTTAGTGATGATTCAAAAGTCTCAACCAATCACACTAAGCTAACTTTTACCTTGTCATCATTAACTGTACTTTTTCAAGGGCCAATCCTGGCCGTCCATTTTGATCTTCCCATTTTACCCTTAAGATCAATTTTAATCTTCCTCTTTTACCCTTGGTAATACTATAAATTACCATTTTACCTTACCTTTTTGCCACATTAACTTTTCTTTTTTATCGTAAGTTATTTATGGACATATTTTATAATTATTTTTCATAAATAATTCCTTGAATATTTTATATCCATAAAATCAAGGGAATCATGCCTAAAACTCTTTTCTTTTCAATTTAAATGCTCCAAATTTGTTCAAGTCTCTTTCCTCCCATAATTTACAAAAAATTGCCTTTCTCCTTGAACCGAATGCCTATAAAATTTTCTTTCATGGGAAATTGACATTCCTCAAGTATAAAATCATCTTTATAGTGTTACCTCAACATCAAAATTTTCTCATATTTCTCTCAATTGTTTGAGGCCTCTTGGTATTTCTTATAATTAATTTAGCCTGAATTAGACAGAATATAAATAATTGTTCGTAAGGTATTTTCACTAAAAATACACTTAACAAGGTTATTGAGAGGGAACTTTTGGTTAACAACCTCTCTAAAAATATGGTTTTCGATAGAGCACAATGGCATCGTGTGATCCATGTAGCCGACCCCACCTAGTGGGATAAAGGCTTTGTTGTTGTTGTTGTTGTAAGGTATTTTCACTACCTTCCTTTGTCCCAAAATTCACCATTTTATTCTTTTTGTCTTATCATGTGCTTAAGAAATTTTGATGAATGAAAATCAGGATGTTACATAGAAAAGTGAGCACAATTTGTAATATCTACCAAAGTGCCTAATTTTGTAAGTTTCCCAAAATATAGGACCTGAGGAGTACAATTTATATTGTGTAAAGGTTAAAAAAATTAGGGTTTGCCTAATTTTGTTGAATAAACTAATTAGTTAAATACTGACCATCTCTTGTTAAGTGTCTTCCACCATGAGTAGTTCCTCACATTTATAAGAACCAGAGTATTATACAGTACTAGTACTTTTGTTCCCTTGAGGGAAATATCTCCATCAGGATTTTATTTAGACATCCTTTAAGTTTGCGGGTTCATGAATATTCCCAGAAAAATGCTGCAATAGTACAAATGAAGTTAGGCGATTTAGCATTACATTATAATGTCTCATCCACATGTAGGAATCAAAAGACCAAATCTTGAGCATTAAAAATAGCATATATATATATGACGCAACTGATGAGCAAGTTCTCTTCTTGTAATATAATATAGCGATCGACCCACTTGATTGTATGTTATAAATGGCTAAGAGAGCTAAACATATGTTAATTAGGATCTATTATTATACAAATGGCAAAGAGTAGTCAATATGTTAATTAAGTTTATTTAAAAATATATTATAGTAATGGACTAATGGTTAAGAGAGCCATCTGTGTTAATTAATTAGTGGGTACATACATGCTCCCATCATTATTATTCCAATCCAATCCAGAGCTCTTCGAATCTGAAGTGGAAGAAAAAGTTGAATATGCCACTTCAGTGGCCTGTGCATACAATGATGCCTCTGCTATAAATATCACCCCACATCGTTCCTTTCAACGCACAAACTCATTTCTTGTTCTCATTCTCACTCTTTACAGTTTCCTTGTAGCTTGCGCAGAATTCTTAGTTGCTTCTTGATATATAATTTAAGGCTTTTGAATTTGGCATTTAGCAATGGAACTTCATTCTAAATACCAAGTAGGCCTTGTGTGTGTGATGTTGCTTTTACCCACACTATGTACCTCCCAAGACTTAACTTCCTCCAGAGCTACCTATTATGGTAGACCTGATTGCTATGGAACTCCAAGTACGTAACCTTTTTCTTCTCCCTTACTTAGCCACCCTTAACTTTGTTCTCCATGTAGTTAGCCATATATAGATATATATTGAATGAGTTTGGTGTTTTTTTTAACCCACAAGTCCATAACCATAACCTCTCCGTGTATATATGCAAGCAAATGAAAACTTTTAGCTGGCCAAGCACATGGCTTTTTTTTTTTTTTTAACTTTTGTTTGGAGAAAAGCAAAAGCTCACTTTTTCTGATGAACGTTACTTGTACAATAATAGGGTCCACTATTCACTAATGAGAGAGGCGTAATTCTTTCATCAAGACATAACACTAACGGTTTTCTAGTGTTACCCACACACACTCATATGACTTTTTGTTTTTATGACAAGGTAAAAATAAAAATTACCATACCACATCAGAACACATAATATAAGTAAAAAAAACTGGACCAACACTAAATCCAGGAAAACCCTCCATAAGGTGATGAGCCACCTTAGCCAATCTGTCAACAGCCATGTCCATCTCTCACAATGCCAAACTAGAGAAACCTACCAATCCCTTGCCAGAAAATTCTTAATCTTAGTTAATAATCCTCCTTCTTAATGATCTTCCCCCATCCTATTATAATAAGCCCCACCACCTCCCAATAGTCAATCTGGACTACCACCTTTCACCATTCCTCTCCCAAGCCCTTTTAAACCCACAAACTACAACCCATAGTTCCACATGTAAAACTGTCCCCTAACCAATTCTAAACATGAACCCCTCTAACATAACTCCTGCATAATCCTGAGCTACACCACCACAAGTTGTCAATGCGCCATAAGTTGATCTATCAACATTATATTTCACTATATCCACAAACGGTGGACACTAACGAGTATTTGAATTTGACCTGACAGTTGGAAATACTGTAAAAGTTTGAGAACATAAAACTGTTGCATGAACCTTAGCAAGCACTTGAAGATGACTTAACCGATGTCCCTAAAAAACACCCCTATTACGGTTAAGCCATGTCTAACATGCTAATACAGCAAACCAAACTAGCCACTTAACACCCATAACCTCACTTTTTTTAGATAAATTCCAATCCACCCACATAAACGGTTGACTAATGGAGAAAAATTTATTTCGTAAAGGAGGTGGCAAAAGTAATTCCCACCCATCTCTAGCAAGTTTACAATCTCTAATTCCATGCATAATATCTTCCATCCCAATATCACAAAAGGCACAAATAGGGCTACTACTTAAACCTCTACTAGCTCTTGCTAGATTTGTTAATAAACGATAGAGATGGAAAAATGGGTCGTGCCCTTTTAAGTCAAGGGCTGGGCTTGTATTTTTGACGCTGAAAATGGAATTGGGCCTATAAGAGTTAGCCCTGTAGGGTCTCGGAATTAAAAAGGCTAGCTGTGTAAGGCCACGAGCCAGCCCTTTTAAGCCTTTTAATTTTTTTTATACTTTACATATCATATTATATAATTTATTTTAGCCAAAACTCCAACTCATTAGGCTATTACCCATTAAACATATACACCCTACAACCACACAGGTGCTCAAGCTCACACACTCACACACAAGACATGAGATTGTAGACACACATCACTCATTCACGTTGCATACTTGCATACTACATAAAATTCAGACTTTATTGGCACGTGACAATGGTGTACCTAAAATTATGTTGTTTGTTTGTTGTATACTCGCATACTACATAAAATTCAAATTTTATCTTGACACAATCTGTGTTAAATTATAATTTTAATTGTTATAATGTAATAATTTTGTTTCTTTAAAAAATGTTGAAAAATTGTTTAAAATTCTTCTGGCCTTGTAGGGCCGGCCTTGGCCCTGTCGCTTTTGGGCTGGCTTTGAAAAATAAGTATTTTTCTTAAGTCGGGCTTCAACGGGCTAGCCTTATTAAAGCCTTAGCCCTTAAAGTGCCGGCCCTTTTTCCTAGCTCTAGATTCCCACAATGCATTGACTCATGGCCCACGACCACAAAGTCAAGAACGCATGGTACTTATATGTATATCAATCTGAGATCGTATGCAGTACACAAGCAAGTGAAGAAATGACTCATACATCGACAAGTAAGCTGCATCAGTTTTTACATGCTAAACAGAAGAGCAGCCAGAGAAAGTTTCTGAGATAGAAAATAATAAGCCAAATTCGTAAATCCCACAGGATAACATCAAAGACTGACAACTATAAGTCCTCGTAAACTTACATCAAGTAATCTTCTGGTTGTGGTCAACCATCGATTTATAGAGGGCCAACCCACCTCGATGACAGCCAGGCATCTTGGAAGTCATGTTTTCTAAGTCGACCTAAGAAATACAAAACTGATCAGTAGTTTGAAGGTAGAAACAAATTAAAATTAACTAACTATCGCCAATGCTTTTAATTGATAGCAGTGCACCCAAGCAGGAAAATTAGTAAGCAAGTATATTAACGTCAAGCGATGGATCTCATTCTAAGGGTACATTTGGATTAACTTTTGAGAATAGCTTTTATTAATTTTAAAGTAAGTATGTGAAATGAGTTTTATCTCGATCTATGTAACCAAAGTTTCAGAATTGAAACCAAAAAGACCCTAATACTAAATGAAAACAAGCATCAAATTACCATTGTGACAGCATATAGCTGAGTTGACTCATAGCCATCTTGAGCACTAGAATAAAACTGTTGAACTTCCTTGGAGTCGAGACTGCATCTGATGTAGAAAAATGCAGTTGGTCTCACATTCAATTCTCTCCGTGATACACCAATGAAAGCTGGAATGCTCTGCATTACACAAATCCAAATATCAAATTTAGATACCAAATCTATCAAACAGTCCAACCCCAAGCCAAGGAGAATCTCATTGCCATCCTACACTGAAATTGGAGGGACAGGAGACAGGATATTAGCAATTCAAACTGTGAACTTCTAAAAGAAAACTAAGTGAAGCCAAAGAACAAAAGGTGTATAGCAAGAACCAAAACATATGATTCATGATGTCTACCATAGCTAACATATGGAGGATAATAGTAGTCATTTCCTACACTATGTTCATGACATTCATGTTGAATTAAGAGTGGAACTTACAAGGGATGAGGCCGGCACTCCAATTTCTTCAACTACTTCTCGAACTATGCTGTCAAACATCTCGCGGGAAACCTTATCGTTAGTTGACTCTGTTAACTCCTTGTTATGTTGATGAGAGGCTATTCCAATTTCATAAGGCTGCCAATTAAAAGTTTCACAACAAATTCCAGTAAAAATAAGAGTTGTTAGTCTGACATGTATTGACAGAAACTACGTGCTCTTGATCAGTAGTCATTCTACCCCATCAATAAGCAGATACCACCACAAAACAAACACATCGTACCCCATAAACAAATCCGAGAGCAACTTCAGAAATTTCTGCTCCATTTAAATTGATATCAATATTAAGGTTAATCTATTGCATCAACACTAATGAGCAGACATTTAAAAGATTTTATATTTTTATTTCCCTGCTAAATACCTCTGGATGACCTCCTGGGAAAACAAAATGTCCAGGAAATTCACCAACATTTTTACTTCGTTGTAATACAAGTATCTTCTTGTCAATAACCTCCACAATAGCACCATTTCCCAGTGGACTGGCAGTATGCTGACATATAACAGAATCATCTGACAAAATAGAAAGATAAGAGTACTTAAAATTAATGATAACATCAATTAGCACCAATTAGAAGGATAAAAAATGAAGAAAGACAGCCGGGCAGGAACATAAAAGTCTGTCTATTTTGCTCCATCTGATTGCATCCATCATTATACAATTATTCTTAAGACTCTTAATTAAAGCAACAAAACCAATTTACAAATAAAAAAACATCATGTTTGAACAAAATTTGACAGGTTTGTGCATACGTTGTCCTTGTAAACACTAAATCATGAAGAATCGGACTTAGATAAACTCTCTTCCAGCATCTGCTACTTAAAAACGATTTTCTCCATCTTCTGGCTACAAAAAAGTAACTGGACTTCTAAAGAACTCATGAAGCATCAAATTTGTGTATAATTGTTATCTTTATTCTACCCTGCTTCGAGTTGATCACGCCATATGTTCATGGTTATTGATTGAGTAAGGGTGCTATGCCCCTAGTGGTAAATGATTTCTGGCACTACTGGTACCACCTCTGCTTTTGGGGCAGAGTGGACAAAAGATCATCATATGTTCAAAAAGTTCTAACATAACAGTCCACTAGATCTCAGTGAGCCAACAGAAGGAGCTGTCTACCACCTCAAATGCAAATTTTCATTAACCCGCCCTTTAACCTGCTGATAACATATTGTACCCCGTCAATGGCATGCAATTTCTGGTTGACAGTCGCCATACTTGCAGAACAATCGTAGTCATGCTCTGCTAAATAACTCCAATAGCCAGAAGTTAGATCACACACTCCCATAACTTAAAGGACCCAAAACTATATAGTCGCAGGGTCTCTGTGATTGTTAGAGAGAGGGGGATAATATACCTTCTGATGAAACCAGGAACCTTTCCCACAAATGGCTCAAATTTGTCCCAACAAAAGTCCTGGATAAATTTAACCAAGACTTGCTGAATATAAGAAACGTGGAATATATATAAATATAATAATACTAGCAAACAATAAAAAAATAAAACTCTGCTTTGATAAGTGACACCACTAAAGACATTATTCAGTTTTATTCAAATTCAAATAAACCTAACGTTAAATAAATAGAATAGAGGTCAAGAGGAAATAAATTTTACAACTGGTGTTAGCAGATAAATCACATATACTTGAAAGGACCAATTTATTTTTTGTTTCGTTGCCACTTATATGATCAAAACATTCTTGCTCTATTAAGCAGAGATGCCCTTTGTCCAACATTTTAAATAATGAACAAATATAGAAAGTCATAAACATGAATTTTCACCATCAATAGACGGTAATACGATCATAAAAATATCTGAGAATAAATATGAAAGCACAACCAAATTATCACCCTTTAAATGTGACAAATCATGTTTAAAACACAAACAAAGACTTTCAAGGATGGAACATTTACAAATTACTAGTCACAAAAGCATAGCAGAGTCAAATTACCTCTCATTAAATGTCAGAGATCATCTTAACAAGAAGATCAAATACTTTCAAGAATGTAAAATTTACAAATCACTGGTCAACTGAACGAACACGTGTAAGTCACTAAAACTTACAATGACAAGCAAATAAATAAAGAAAATGGGGGCAGAATTTGGAAAAGGGCCAGATAAGAGACCTATAATCCGTCAAACCGAGGTAGAGGCATACATGAGGCTCATGGTCAGATCCACGTCCCCCTTGCCACATATATCCCCCATACTGTAAGAGAAAGATCATTAGATGCTGTGTCAACTTTCAAGCTAAAATTATATGCTAATATGTAACAAGTCCAATGTCCGTCTATTTATTAACCGTAGCCAAGAAACCGAGTGGTTAAAATATTAGAGCCTAAAGCTTGACACGCATTAACTAGCAAAAAATATTGTAGAGTTCGACGAAAATGACACGATGCACGTCCAACAAGGCACGGAATACCCTGAACTTCTTGCCATTGTAGAGTGACTTGTTTTTCAGATTTCTCTGCTCCCATGTCTACAAAATAGAAATTGTAAATAAGCTGGTAAATTAAATCCGGACTGTACGGAATAAAATCGAATAGTTCACTGAATGAGTGATGTGAACATAGATCCAAATGCTCAACACTAAAAACCGAGCAATTTAAGCAACGGCCATTAGCACTAGCAGTAACGTTCGGCGTACGCAACAGATCAAAGGGATGGATCCGACTCACCTCAGCGATTGTGTTCTCCAGATTAACATCAGGATGGGGAATCCGATCGTAGGCATCACTGAACACCACAGAAACCTTTTAAGCAAACAAGAAATGCGTGAATGACAAGTTACATTTGAGCAAGACGCATTCACATCCGGGCGTCGCAAGAATGAGGATTCAAGGATGAGACAAACCTGCGAGGGCGAAAGACCAGAGGGGCACGAGAGCAGAAGCTTGAAAGAACAAGTGTCTGCGGAAATGTCAGCTAGTCTGGCTTCCTTCTCCATCGGAATTCTGGATTCTAGAATTTTGGAGATGCTCGAGAGTGTTGATGTTCGAATCGATTGGGCTTTGCATTGGGCTTATACGTACATGTACTATGTCGAATCCGACCAAGAAGTTGTGGGCCTTCTTGGTTTTCCCCCGAAAGAAATCAATATATTCACATAAAAATTAAGAAGGGTTTACACACAGAAAAAAAAAAAAACAAAGGACATGTTAAGGGGCGGTATATTAAGAAAAAGGGAGAATTCCAGAAAAATACCTCCCTAAATTTCAAAACCCTAAAAGGGATGTTAACATTTCAAAAAGACAAATGTACTATGGACCAAATTGGGGTTTTGAAATTTTGCTGACATGAACAGTGACCAACATGAAGTAGCGAAAACCATTACTCTTC
>JBAGKO010000014.1:20749131-20768345 GCA_037177275.1 Acacia concinna
TCAAATAAAATTAATTTTTATTAATGAAAAGACAAATATGAGCATTTATAGAATAAATATGTGAATGTCAAAATTTTGTAACTTCCTAGAATTCTTTTAAATCTCTTTAGTTATAATGTAAACGTCCATGTTTTTCTTGTAAATACTCTTATGCAAAGAATAAAGGGAGGATGTTAATATAAATACTCTTATGTAAATGCTTATGTTTGCTTTGTAAATGCTCTTATTCAAATAATAAAGTAAAAACGTTAATATATATGCTCTTATATAAATACATATATCTGCCTTGTAAATATTCTTACGAAAAATAATTTTGTTGGGTGTCCATAGGAAAATAGTTCTTTGTCATTTTCGCACCTAAGAAAATAGTTCTTTATCATTTTTGCACCTTAAGCTTTTAAAGATATATTAAAATATTTGGCAGTGGGACTCATATTTTAAAAAAGTTAATAATATTAGTGGAAGTTAATGGCGTTGTCATTTTTACTCAAAAAAAAATAATTTATTATCATTTGTTAATTGAGAAAAACAGCGCTACAGCTTGATTAATTGGTGCCATCTCATCCATATATATATATGTATGCATGTATATAAATCTATACTTCTTTTGATCTTAAATATAAAAGCTAGGTGATTTTTTTTAGAAATATAAATAAAGGTAAATAAGTCATTTAATCATATTATATATAGTGTATCATTATACTATATATATCAATTTATAAGTCAACTGGATCTTATTAAAATTGAAAAGAGTATTAATTAATGCATAAGCAATACGTAATCAAATATGTTTTTGTTGTGCTCGGTTACTTCTGTATTTATTAAAAGAATATCGGGGCAATACTATTATAATTAAATTAACGCGCGGAATGGCACGGCGTACACGTAATCACCGTCTCATCCACTTCCGGTCTCCCTCCTTCCGCAACCACCATTACATTTTACTTTGTTTTTTTAAAGGCTAAGGATAACCAATTTAACTTTGGCGCACATCTTAGAAAGCCATTGTGAATTTCAGCATTGTCAGAATTGTCCCTAATAATAAATTATTTGCACTGTTGGAAAAAAAAAGAAAAATAATTATTTGCACTGTATTAGTATAACTTAATAGAGTTTATATGTAAATTTGGTAAAAAACTATTTTGATAGCGGGTGTCCAATATAATTAATTATTTTATATTGTAAAAATAACAATTATGAGTTTTTTTTTGGGGCAAAAATGGTAAGGCTGTTAAATATACTTAACGGCCGTTAATTGTGGACTCAATTGCCTATTATTTTAATATTTTTTTAAAAGATTAAAGTGTAAATTTAGTAACAAACTATTTTTTTGGCACCAAATGCAATTATTTTTCATAAGAGTATTTAGACAAATATGAGCATTTATATTAAAACTTTACTTTATTCTTTTAATAAGATTATTTACAAGATAGATATGACGTTTATATTATAATTAAATGGATTTAAAAGAATCTAAAAAATTAAAAAAAAATAGATATTCACATATTAGTCTTATAAATGCCCATATTTGTCTTTGCCTTAACAAACCTTGATTTTATTTTGACCAAAATGGTGCAATAAAAAAAATTTTACAAGAAAAATACGTTAACGGAAAAAATTATTTAAATCCCTTTAAAATAAATATAGATATTCAAGAAATCAAAATACTTATAGATATTTACAAGATAAATATAGATATTTAGAGATGAAAAATAAATAAATAAATATATATATGTATAAAACAAATATAGATATTCAGGGATTTAGAAGCCAAATATGTTAATGTCAAAAAAATTCTAATTTTTTGAATTCTTTTAAATTCCTTTAGTTATAATATAAACGCTAATATTTATTTTGTAAATGATCTTATAAAAAGAATAAAGTAAAGCGTTAATATAAATGCTCTTACAAAAAATAATTATCTTTGGTGTAAAAAAAAATTACACCTTAGCCTTTTACAAATATATTAAAATAATTAGCAGTGGGACCCATGTTAACGACAATTAAATATATTTAATGGCTTTATCATTTTTGTCCCAAAAAAAATAATTAATGATTACTATTTTTACACAAAAAATAATTAATTGTGTTGAACAAAAATCTTAAGCCTAATTTAATATGCGTGGACACATTATTTCCTCTAAAATTAATGCA
This sequence comes from Acacia concinna, assembly GCA_037177275.1. NCBI lineage: Eukaryota > Viridiplantae > Streptophyta > Magnoliopsida > Fabales > Fabaceae > Acacia > Acacia concinna. The sequence continues at coordinate 20,751,286 of JBAGKO010000014.1, forward strand.
TATCACCCAAAAAATAAAAGGAAAGCAAGGAGAGAAACAAAACCCATTAATCACTCAGCAATAAATAAAATACGATTGTGTTATGCAACGAAATTATTGTAGGTGCATATATACGACAATGGTGTTTGTAAGTTGTAACTATCTTCTTTTTTTTTTAACAAATATTATAAAAGTGACTTATTTATAATTGTACTTTTGTAAAAATAAGATTGGTTAAAAGTAAAATTGGGTTATCTGATTTGTGTTTGGAATAACGATTGTAAAAGTTACTTAGTAAAAAAAAAACTTATTTAGTTGAAATGTTTAAAAGTAATTTCTCATAGCAAATGACTGAAAAGGACACGAATCTTATTATGTAAATTACACACACATATATCATGATATTTAAAAATTATAACATAAAAATGAAAAATAAATTTTCAGATTTTATTTTCTTATTTCTTTAAAGGAAGTCAATTGAGTTTTATAATTAAGACCGGAAGGAGTATATATTATATATAAATATATTGTGATATTTATATCATATTTAGTTATAATTATAAGACCTTATTGCCTTTCTTCGCTTCTTTAATCTTTTTTTTAAAAAAAATTAACTAAATTTTATAATTAGAATAAAAAAGAATCTTATTATATATAAATTTATACTACGTCCCACCACACACACAATACTAAAAAAAAAAAAAAACAAAAGCACCAAATTTGTGCTTTTAGGTAAACATAAGATTTGAGAAAAGCATCCGATTTGAGAAAAGGCATACCACACACATGCACAAAATATTTTTAAATAAGAATCGTTTGATTTGCTAGCTAATCCCACGATTTGGGCTCCAAAACAGAGACCCAAACACACACTCTTACATTAACAGTAATCCCACTAACAACTACCCATTAAGAATTAATAGCTTCAATTAGGCAAACTTGCAATTGCTCTTCAGAAAACACCTTCATAAAATAATAATTATTAGGGGGAATTGCAATTTATTCCTAAGGAAAAGAATTTACGATCAAATGGTCCTGTAAAATTGTGTATTGCAATAAAGTTCATAAAGTTGTAAATAAAGCTCATCGAGTTATTAATGACAACTCCTATAAGCCCATAAGTTGTCAATTAAAACTTTATTGCAATTACGTGATTTTACAGGATCATTTCATCGTAAATTCCCTTATCTAGAACTACAATTCTTCCTAATTATTATTATACAACAAAATGATTCTCACAATGTGCTCATAAGTTTATTTTTTGGGATTCGAGATTCAAGTCCCAGCCAAATCACAACCACAACTGTTGTATGATCTTATTTAAAACTAGCGTTTAATCTAATTATATATGAATATTATGTTGGAATATTTTAAAATGAAGATATGCGTTTGTTGAAAAATCATGTCCTTATAAATTAAGGAATTTATAGAAAGGTTTGTATGCTGAGTTATAACACTAAAAGTCACAAAAGTTATGTCTATTTTGTTTCTAAAAACAAATATGAATAGTTATGACTAAATGTTCTTAATAAAAGGTTATGTTAATTTAAGATAACTCTATGTGCTATAAAAGTGTAACTCTTTATGAAAGAGTTATTTTAAATAACTGTTAATTATTTTAAGTTATGTTGGTTTATAAATAGACATATGGGGTTCACGAATATAATATCTGGTTTTGAGTTTTAATTGAAGAGGTGTTGTTTCAAAAGACATCACTTCATAATCTATAAATACCCTGCACCATCACTTAATTTGTAATTTAGATACAAGAATGATTAGAAACCACACAAGAGATCAATTCATTGCCTTTGTTCTTGAATACACACAAAGATAAAGTTACATTATCATTTTGTAAAAATTATTGTTATCTTACTTGGGTTTTTAGAGTGTAATCTATACTCAAGGGTATTCGTTGTATCTTGCAGAAAATTCACCCAACAATCTAATTTGCACCCTATAAAATAGGTATATATGCGGTGAATTAAGCGTAAAGGAAAATGTTATTCATACCTTAAAGACATTGCGCATTACATTTTTTAATATTTTCTTTTTATACTCCTCAAAGATCTAGGACCCCTCCAATGTATCATATTTGGATGGATAGGTGAACTGTATATATATTTGTCTTCAATGCCCTTATGTCAAATGATAATAATTCAGAGCTAAAAGGAGGCATTGCTCCATGGATTAAAAGACACATAAAATAGAACAGTTAATAATGGAACAACAAATTAAAAGACAGACTTGAAAGAGTCAAGGTGGCCTGCCAGTTATACTTATATATATGTTCAATGTTTTGGAAAAATAAATAATCTTTTCACGTCACAAATCTTAGGCCCTACGTATATTTGACCGCCAATTTAGCTTTAATTATTTAATGATATAGGGCGAGCAACATTATTTAAGCCTCTTGTCATTATCCCACTAATGAGTGCTCTTCCAAATTAAATACACTAGCTCCTTTCAAATGGTTACTCGCCTAACTACAAAGCCAGAGAAAGTACGTGTCCTCGTCAAAATACCAAACATATATAGAACCAAAGAGCATTTGAGATATCAATTTCTTATTTTTATAACTACTACGGAAACAACATTATATTCACTACACGATCCTATCTTATCTTTTTTCCAAAAAAATTACAACACGCAACTTCTATAATAAACATTAATAAAACAAAATACTCGTGTGTGTGTGTGTGTGATCCAACCTCCTAGTCAACCCATTAATGAAACAAGTGGCATTATCACGTGACTTACACCTGAAGGAAAGGATTCGGGTTCAATCTTGCAACTGGAATGCATGATAAGTCATTTGCTCTTGGAGCAGTCAATCCTGGCCGTTCATCCATGTCAATAGTGCTGCCGTTGCTCATGATCTTCCCTTGTGAATCAAGCGGCTTCCATGTGAAGCACTGAATCAGAGTTCCGATGATGACGGGCAGCTCCTGCATGGCGAGAGGCTGACCGGGGCAACCCCGCCTGCCCGAACCAAAAGGCAATAACTCATAGTGATGTCCTTTGATATCCAAGCCACTCTCTTTACCCTCTAAGAACCTCTCAGGCCTAAACTCTAAGGGACTTTCCCAAATATTTGGGTCTCTTGCCATAGCCCAGATGTTAACACACGTAATGGTTCCCTTGGGGATCAGGTAACCACTCACTACGGTGTCTTGAACCCCCTTCCTCATGATCATAGTAATAGGAGGATGAAGCCTCATGTTCTCTTTTATTATTGCGTTAATATATGGAAGTTTTGGGATATCTGCTTCGCTTATTAGTCTCTTGTTCTCTGTCACTTCATCTACCTCCTCTTGTGCTTTTTCCAGCACTCTTGGGTTGTTTATCAGCTCTGAAATTGTCCATTCCACCGTTATCGCCGTCGTGTCCGTTGCCGCCGTGAAGTAATCCTTTATAATTCCAAAACCGCCACAATATAATTTACACAAGTTATTAGATCCCTATGCACATTCTGACAAACAATCATAATAGAAGAGGACAATAATAGCCCTTAATTAGGTGGGTTCAAGGTACTTCCGTTAGTGACTTGGTAATCAAGCAAATATTCAATCATAACAGTGGACTTTTTTTTCTCAATATTCTTGCTCTTTCTAGGAAATTAAAGAGTAAGCACAGAACATAACTACATATTGTATTTTCATCCCTCTCATACAAATATCTATCTGGTCATACATACACATATATATATATAGTAAGCAATTGGTTAAGGTAAATGTTGTTTTTCAAATTGATTGTTTTTTTTTTCAAACTTAACCTTAATAATAATAAAAAATTATATCTTTTCTTTTGAATTCTGAAAACAAATATTTAATATTTTAGAAGTTAAGATATTTTTTATATATAGGCATTTAATAATATAGAGGTGAATTATATTTTGTATCTTAATTAATTTTTTTAAGAAAAATTGCATGTCTGGCCTTAGATATAATTTCTCAGTATACAGAGAGTAGAGCCGCATACTCACCAAGATTAATGACTTAATATGGTTCCTAGTCAGAGTAACCTCAGAATTCTTATCCTCGGCGGCATCGAGCAAAATGTCAAGAAAGTCCCTAACTTTCTCTTCTCCGGCTTCGCCGTCGTCCGCCTTGGCAGAAGCTTTTCGTTGCCTTCGAAGCTCCTCGCGAGCAGAGATGATCCTTTCCAAGAAAGCATCATATCTCTTGTGCAAGTCCATGGCTCTCTTCTTTAAACCCCGAACATCCAAGTTCTTACAGATTGTAATAAAATCAGCAACGTTAAACTCTCCGAACATCTGGGTCACCTCCCGAACCAGATTCCTCGCTTCCTCGGTCTGGCTGTCGGTGCCGGAGCTCTTGATGCTCAGCATCATCTGAGATATGATGTTGTTGGAGAGCTTCAGGAGTTCTTGGGTGAGGTTAACGCTCTGTCGGGCCATGGATCTATCCATGAGATCCTTAATGAAGCAGTGGATCTCCCGAGTCCGACTCGGAAGAAACTGCCTAATGGTTCGGGCTCCCAACAGCTCGGTGGTGCTCAACTTCTTAATGAATTTCCAGTAAGTGTCGTAGGGAGCGAAGGCAAAGGTAGCGTTGTCGTAGGTTACGAGGTTGATGGCAATGTTCATCTTACGAGAAGAGAAAGCGAGTTCGTGGGTTTTAAGGAGCTCTTTGGCGAGTTCAGGAGTGTTGGCCACCACCATGTTGGCGTAGCCGAGCTTGAGGTGCATGAGAGGGCCATGTTTGGCCTGAAGGTCACGCAAGGCTTGATGAATCAGAGGCTTTAGGAGGTGAAGGTGGCCGACGATCGGCAGAGCCACCGGCCCCGGAGGAAGGCTCGGCCTTTGCTTCGACTTATTGTTACTGCTCTTTCTCTTAGAAAGTAGCCAAGCGGAGGCCACAAGGATTAAACCTAATAACACAAACTGAGACACCATCTTGTATTTGGGAAATTAAGAACAGAGATGGTAGTTATATATGGCTTGATGAGTCTTCCCTTATGTGATAAGCCTATATATATATACTCACGGACACAGAAGGGAAGGGAATATAAATTGTGGGGTTGATTGATTAATTACTACGAGACCAGCTAAATAACTGTACAAGTGTTAGTACGTGAAGAATATAATGATGTGAAAAAATTGTATTAATATTATAATATTCCTTTTCTCCACTTTAGAAATCATATGAGTATTATTATACTTCTCATGATGGATGGATGATGAGTTGACCACAACAAGTCCAAAAAGATTGCTTACGAAATACACAACTACCTAGTCCGAGTTTTTTTCTGATGAAAAAAATAATTTTACAAGCCTTAATCTCTCTCTCTTCATAAAATATATAGAAATTGTGCTATTTATTTATCTTAGCCCATGGGAAAAGTACGAGTTCTCACATTAGTTCTTTACTTCTTTTCAAAACATGCAGTGTGCCATATTGATTAATATTATACTACATGCTCTTTTTTATATACATTATGTTATTTATTATTAATTTTCTTTTGGTTCAGGAAAAACAGGGGGTGCCCCCATTCTTGACGGTCTTCTACATTCGTTTGATTAATCAGTGCCTGATCATCGCCAACGCACATGTTATATATGGTGGTCATTTTCGCTAGTTTTGATTCATGAACCATATATTAATTAATATTTTCAGACTTTTCGATATTATATTGATACATATTTTTAGCCTTGTCTGAAACTTATTTTCTGCGAGTAAAATTTTAAGGGTATCATATCATTTTAGCACATTTAAAAGAGATTATTTTCCCGATAGATTATGATCTATTTTAGACCTTTCTGCAAAAGTTATTCCAATTTAGGTTAATCAACAAATGCCATTATTAATTCTGCGGACAAGCTTACATAGTTTTTGTACATTAAGGAACTAATTAATTAGTTTAAGAAATATAGCTCCTGTGTGTGTGTACTTTCCAGTATATAGTAACGGACATATATATGGATGATACATTGCGCATATATTAAGATTTTTAGGTTAAGATCAATTTCATTTCATGTTGAACAATTGATGTAGGTTATGAGAATTTCCTTGGCAAGAAAAAAAAAACAAAGGGTTATGAGAAGTTCCATATTTTCTTAAGCAAAGTTTTGAGTTTTTTGAATGAAATTAAAAACACACGATGAGGCGGGAGAACTTTACTTTAATTTTATTAATCAGTGCCACTTCCAAAGACTAATGAAGATACTTAATCCGACAATAAAATTAATTTTCTCCCATCAATCAAAATCTCTAACCCATTTTTAAAAATCATTTGCACCTTTTGGTTAATCTAGATTGTTTGGCACATATATAAAGAGGTTAGTGGAAGACAAGCTTCTGCAGATCCTGTGGCACGCAAAATCTCAAAAAATAAAAAACTTAAAATTGGAGTTATTAATATAAATTGAATAATTCAAGTCTCTCTTACGAGTCTGAAATTTTAATCAGGCTCCTTCTAAACCTTATAAAAAACGCATTAACATCGCTTTCACTTGCTTGGCGGAAGAGCTGAGGGGAGTTAGGTGGGAGCGGGTAGATGGTTTATATGTGTAAGACAAGTTATAAACTTATAATTGGATAATATAGCAATGGATCACTACATATAAATTACTTTCTAATTATAAAATTCAGTTAACTTTTTTTAAAGGATGTGCAAATAGTTAATTACATTATTTTAAGACATTAAAATTTATCGTTCTTCTTCAAACTATGTTGTTTGACTTATAAATTAATATATAATAAAATAAAATACAACATATGATATGATTAAGTAATATAATTAACTTTCTTAAAATTTTTTTTTTTAAAAAAATCAATTGGACCTTTTAATTAAGACTTAAGGGAGTAAATGGAATTTTTAATACTAAATTTATTGTATTATTTTTTACTAAATCTAACTCTTGAAATTAAAATAATTGTCTTAGTCAAATTATTTTGGGATTCATTAGCATTGGCTGTCCACTATTGAGTAATACGGCGTCGATGTTTGACTTATTAACAGAAATGGGATGACCAATATTTAACCTACGTCTTAAAAGAATGACCACTAATTTATTTCATGAATAAGATTACTTATTTTTATTTCCACCCATTATTAATCACAAGGATTCATACTTACTCTGCATCAGTGGGAAAAATAACCTGTTTCACTATAAAAAGTTATTTATATAAAATTAGTTCTTATTTTTTTGGTCAACAACATATTGCCAATTACTTATATATATAAATATATATATAGTTCTGTTTTTCACGCCGTATATGCTATTATTCTTTGTAAAATTATCAAGTTAAGTATTATTATTTTTTAATAAATTGTGAAAATTTAAACCCTTAACCTGTAACCACACACTTGACCTCACCTAACTTCTATTAATTTTTAATGTGCCATGAACATCTCGTTGTTGATTAGCGGCATTGATTAGTAAAATTGACTTGGAAAATAGAAGTGTAGCCTGACGTAAATTCACATCGTTAAGTACTATATTGCGTTATCGCTAGAAAGATCCGCAACCATTATAATTTTTCAACTAAATGAATGTAAACTTCGACAAAAAAAAAAGGAATAAATTAATCCAACTGGCCTCAATATTACGAACAGAAAACGAAACCACCCTAGCATTTTTAATTCCAACATATCAGTCTAAATGTATAATACTACTATATAGATAATATCATTTACAATGTAAGGCAGGCTTCTTTTGAGCTAACCTGACGGCACCTTAGTCTGAAAAGTGATTAAGTTACGAAACATTAGAACTTGAAATAAAAAAAATAAAAGAATCACTTGCATAGTCAGGATATGGTCGATTATCATTAACAAAGCCATGAGTTTTTTCAACAATCTTCTGCCAACATTTGGCAAACTTACTTTCACCCAACCATTGTTTGAATATAGTTAGGGGATTTTTAAAAAGAACATTTAAATAAGCCACTATGCAGGGGTGAAAAACGCAACTCCGAGTGTTGCTTATGTGGGATAAGTGAAAATGACCTTTGAATTTTTGTATTGAGTAACCAAATATATATGCCCTCAGTTGTTGTGTTGACAAGCTGATTTGAGGGCATATATGCCCATAAAATTGTTTCTTAAACAAAATTTGGGTCCGACACTGCTTTGGATGGCATGGATTATAGGTAGATAATATCACCCTGATTCTTGTCAGAGTATCATTTTAAGTAATTCTCACATATTTAGGAATGTTAGTTAAGTCATTAAACATGTATTAAATCGATAAACTTATTTGAACATACTCTTACTAATTTTTTTTTGGTAGAATATCTAGGTCTTAAGTAAAAAAATAATATTAGAAAAGTCATTATGAACAAGTGAAGAATTATTATTAATGAGTGAAAGAGTTACCATTCACAAATTATGAGATTTATCAATGTATTATTTATTTTATATAGGACTTAAAAGGCATTCTCCCAATTTCTTTTCACTCCCTAGCTACACTTAAAAATAATTACCACCTAATGGTAATTGATGGCTTGCTCTGCCCAACATTAGTATCATCTAAGAGGAATAGAGATTTCGCCTTGCCTTTAGATCGTTGATAAGCTAAACCTCTTTCCAAAAAATTTATTATAAAAAAAAATAATTACCACCTCTAACCGCTCACCTCTCTTTATCTTAGGATGAGAATTAGATATGGGTTAAATTGAAAAAAAAATATTAATAACATTCTAAATTAATTAGGGTGTTCAAATGATCCTGGTCCTAATATTTCCAGCCCAGTTTCAAACATTTTGATCTCGGGAATTTCCTGTTCAAACTGAGATGGGGACTGGAATTTATTTAGACCAAGACTGAAATCACCTTTGAGATCCTGGTTCAGATTTATTTATTTTATTTTTTATCTCATAAATTAAATTATAATTATGTCTGTGTGTACATAACACTATAAATAAATGAAGGATGAGGATACCTACCACTTCCGAGAAATAGTCAAAGTTGATGATTTCTTAGAAAGGATTAAAGTATGTGTGCTAAGAATGGAGTTTGGTGGTTGCAAGATAATTTCCCTTCACTTTCTCCGTCCACATCATCTGTACCTAAAGAGAATATTCCAAAAAAAAAAAGTTTTACATGTTAAAAATAAAACATATAAATATCATTTAAACTTAAAATTTTAAATTAATTTTATTATTTATAAGAATATAAACATTAACTAAACTTGTATAAGAATTGACAATTCATTTTTATAAAGAATAACTGATTTTAAATTTTGAGATTTAAATAGCATTTGTTTTGTTTTGTAATTCTGAGGACGAGGACCAAAAACTAGCGGTCACCACGTACAGGGACCAACCCGCAGTCAATCAATACAAATGTGAAATGTGGAAGTAAACCTGACGTACCGTTTGGTTCAACTTCAAAAAGTCAGCCCATGTTATCGTGTTATAGTTTTTTTCGATTGATTTTTTAATTGGGAGAATTTAATTGAGAATTAAAGAAGTAAATTAATTTCATTTAAAGATTAAAAAAATTTAAAATTTTATTACAGAATTAAGGATTAAAATAAAAATAAATTTTTTTAATAAAAAGACAAAAATGCCTTTTACTTCATGAACAAGTGGAATTTTTTATGAATAAATATATAATTTTTTGTAAATAAGTGAAACCCTCTTATAAATAAATGTACAATTTATAAAATAAATGATATTATTATCTTTTTATTTGAAAACTTATTTACATTTTAGTATTTAGTCATATAGTGAAATTTCAGAATGATTGGTCTTTGGCTGAAATTAATTTGCTCTTTTGATCTTTAATTAAAATTCTCCATTTTTATTATTAGTATTTCTTTATTACTAGTATTACTTTAAAAATTAAAATACTAACAGGAATGACCAAATCATAATAAGATCGATTTACGCTTTTTACGGGATGTGAGCTGTTCATTTATCCTCTTTCTTTTTATGTATTAATATTATAGTTAATGAAGGTGCTAATATTGATTTTAAATATGCAACCTGTTTTATACTCCTAGTTGAAAATATTTTTTTTAACTGTGCTTCTTTAAACATACTTTAAAAAAGATAAATCGAACTATAAAAGATGATTAGAATGTTTTAAAAAAAGTTAAAATATTAATTAACTTAAACTAATTTATATATGTTATATTAATGAATGAATGGAGTAATAGAACAAATCAAACTAATTGTAATTGCCAATAATTTTTTTTTTTTGAAGTATGTTGTAAAATATTGAATTAAATTCCTTTTCTAAATATGGTCGAAAAAATTAGTCTCCAATTAGGCCCATCCAACCCATCAAGTAGTTTGGATTTTCTATGATGGCCTAACCTCTTCGAAAAAGTTTTAAGAAAAGATAAAGTAGAGGTGGGCAATAGGCTCCATTTATTTATTATTTGTAATTAAATTGCCAATTAAATAAAACTGTATATGTGCATGTGCATAAATAAATATGAAGCTTAGCAAAAGAGTGGCTAACTACTTATAAAATAAATTTTGGGATGTTGAAAATTATAATCATGCATATGAAATAAAATGAGTTTTGAGTTAGAAACAGGTTAAATTACTTCGGTTAAAGGAAAAAAAAATATTTACTACAAATAACAAAGAACAAGCTCAATTTTTTTTTCTATTTATTTCATTAAAAAGCTGTTTTTATCGCTCTAACTTAGTGATAAGGGAATTAAGTGTGTCCAGTGAATAATAGTTTTATAGGTTGAAATTAGATAGATATAAGATGTTGAGATTACAACAGATTACAAATGAAACATGGTTAAGATTGCAACACACCACACATGAAATTTGGTTGAGATTGCAACACATTACGCATGCCTTGCCATTCATTTCAGAGTTCTAATGTCTTGCTGAGAAAGTGAGAGCAGTCAGAGAAGGGGGGCAAATTTTTTCAATTCAAGACAAATATAATGAGTTAACCACATTTTTTTGGCTTTTTGTCGAAGTTGTTGAAACTTAAAAATAACTTATATTATAGATATGTAGGTCTGCATTGTGTGGGAAAATTAGACATTAAAAAATAAAATTAAAATTGTTCACGTCATGAACAATTTCACTTTTTGACATGACAACATTAAAACTCATGCTTGAATATGTAAGTTTGTAAAGAAGTTGTTCAAGACTTGATGAAGTTTTAAAGTTGTTCAGTCCAAGATGAATTTTAAGTGTAACATTTTGAGAAATAATTTCCAACATGTAGCATTTGAGTAATTATTTTTACTGTTTCTAGGTTGTGGGTTAAAAAAAACAGTAATAATTAGATATATTGAAAGTTTGAATAAGATCAACATTCAAGGATAAAATGAAAATCTAAGGGTTGTTTGAGAACAGCGGTTGGTAAGGTTGGGGAGTGGTGATTGAGAAAAAAAAGTCAAAAGTCATTTATAAGTTGTTTGACAAATGTTTTTAAAAAAATAAGTAGCTTATTAAAATAAGTGGTTTAAAATAATAAGTTGGGAAAAATAACTTTTGAAAAAAATTCATTTATTTTACCTACAATAAGTTACTCTTTTAAACTTTAATCCAAACATAGGTCACTTATTCTATCCTAATAAATCACTTTTTATATCATAATCTAAATACAAGTCACTTTTTTTTTCTTAAGTCAATTTTGATAAGCCACTTTAAAAACATAAATCATTTATTCCATCGTTCATCCAAACGATCTTAAAATCACGAAAAAATAAATAAATACAGAAGAAGTATAAAAAATTCAAAATATCTACCAAAATATAGTGGAGTGGTTGTCTATCACTTTGAAAATTATTATACTTGTACTAGCACCCACTTATGTACTCTACTTTTAGAGTTGGTAAAACGGGCCTAACCCGTAGGTTCAACCCGTAAAAATACAAGCCCACATCGTCTGACCCTGCGCTTTGATACTTGTAGGCTGGCCCGTCTAATTTTTTTTAACAAAATTATTTATATTATAAACCCTATAAATCTGATACTTCCACGTTGGTACCTCTTAATTCTAAAGAGAAAAAAAACTTTCAATTTCTCTATTCCTTAATACTATATTATTATATATTGATTACGTGAGAGTTAATGTTTTGTTTCTAAACTTTAATAATTTTAATAATTTTTATGTCTTGAATTGTGGATTATTTTTCAAATATTTATAAGTAGAATAGTTGATATTAGAAAAACAAACTTGACAACTAATATATATATAAGCTTTGAACTTTAACTATATTAAAAAAAAAATTGTAAAAATGAGGGTCACCTGTGGGCTGGTCCACTAACTTGCACTGCGGGTTAGAGTTGGGGGAATCCCAACCCCGCACCGTTTGGCCTGCATTCCCAGCTTTACTCTACTCCAAACCTTTTACAATTTTAGGTATTTTTCAGTAATCATTATGTAAGAAAGAGTAGGCTTTATATAAAATTATGATTGACTTAAAGTTTATATGATAAATGGATAGTTTGTTGGCAAATTAGAGATATGTTTGCTAACCTTGCATTGTCACATTAAAGTTATTTCTTCAAATTAATCTTATTAATTGTAGCAAGAGATTGTGCAATTTAATAAAAAGATAAATTTGGGTTTTGACTTGAGAGAATTAAATTAAATGCTTTTGAACATTAAACTAACACATATAATCATTGAAATGCTAATTGAGAGGGAATTAATCATAAGAAATACAAAAGGAATAAATAATCATAGGTTTCATTTAATCATTGAATAATAATCAACTTTATTTTGCTTATTTCAATTACACTCTTTAGAACCAATTTTGCTTCCCCTAACTTAATTAAGAGCACAATTATGTTCACTAACTATCTTTTGATATAGTCTCCGTGGAAATGACAAATGGTTTATACTGCTTGTGACCAATTAAATTTGTGGTAAGCGAACGGCGAATGCTCCCCCTTTTCTTTAATCTTTACTCCCCTTTTTTAGTCTCAAATTAGAGCTTCCTTCATAAATACTCTCCCTTTTTTTAATTTTATTTTTTTTCTTTTATTTTCTACTAACATACACTTCTAACTTGGAGCTCGATCAATGAGATTTTTTTTTTCTAAGGAAATTTTTAAGATGATAACTAATCATTATTGATAAATATGCTTTTTTTTTTTGTAATTTTTTTCTTTATTTTTTTATTTTAATTTCCACACGCAAATTTCCTAATTTAAACCTAGCATCATTAGAGAGGATTTTTATATTTTTTCGGTTACTTTTATTTATTTCCACAAGCAATTTCCTAATTTATATCTAATATCATCAAAGAAAATTATATATATATTTTTTCATGGTTTATTATTTTTAAAATTTTTGATTTCCTCTTTAATGATGATTGAAAATCATTAATCAAGAGGTATTTTTAATTTTTTTTATGTTTAATTCCCTTTTTTAATGATGATAGCAAATTTAATCCCCAAACATCATCAACAAGAGGATTTTTATTTTATTATTTTTCCTTTTCTTCTTTTAATGCATATTGCCGAATTGGACCTAAGCACGAGAGGATTCTTTTATTTTGTATTTTGAGTGGAGTCAGACAAAATTAGGTGCTCACACATGTATAATCTACAAATGCTTCAAAAAATAAATTCAGTGGATCTGTGTACTTGTGCAGGGGACTAATCTAGCTTTTTGTTCGCCCTACAGTTTGAATCTGATATATCGGATGATGTATCCGATATGCACATCCGTTTATTAGAAAAGGGGTATGGTCAAACTCTATATTTTTGTATTGTCCTTGTGTTTATCACCTCCCTGCCCAAAAAAAAAATAATAATAATGGAGGAAAGTTGAATAAAATTTAATGAAACATATAAAAATTGTTCCAATTGCAAAAAAATTGTACCCATTTCATATCAATATCAAATATTAATAAAGCAATATAGAATTTATGACCAGCTATATTACATGTAAATTGTAAATAATTTTTTTAAAAAAAAAATTTGTGCATTATTTTAGTATTGCAACAATTTTCCACATGCGTCTTTAAATTTTATTTAACGTCCCTCATTTTCCAATATAAACATAAAGTGAGGGAAGTTGAGAAGAGAATGTTAAAATGGATGTGTATTCACACAATAATATATAAGATTCATAATAATCGTATGCGGGAACAAGTTGAAGTGGCATCATATAGAGGAGAAAACAATAGAAAATTATATAAGATTCATAAAATATATATTTTATAATTTTATATTTCTTTGTTGATGTTTGATATTGATATGAAATAGGTACACATTCTTTGCAATTGGAAACAATTTTATATGTTTCATTAAAGTTTATTTAACTTTCTTCCATTTTTTTTAAAATTCAAGACAGATATAATTAGTTAACCTCTTTTCTTTGATTTTTGTCAAAGTGGTTGAAACTTGAAAATGACTTATATTGCAAACAAGAATGTGTAAATTGTGTTTGGGAGAATGAGACATTAAAAAACAAAATTAAAATTGTTTACACTGTGAACAATTTCACTTTTTAACATGACAATTTTAATGCTCACGTTGAAGATGTAAATTTGTGAAGAAATTGTTCAAGGTGTGATGAAATTCCAAAGCTATTCAAATCAAGACAAATTTCAAGTGTAGCATTTTAAAAAATCATTTTCAACATGTAGCATTTGAGAAATTATTTTTACTATTTATAAGTTGTGGGTAAAAAACCATTATTGCCTGTGTCTAGTAAAAATCATCACCACCACGTTGAATGTAATAAAGATTCAAAACAGTAATAAAATAAAAGCACTATTATCTTTTTACTTACAAAAGTTAATTCAAAGTGTAGTAAAATTTCAAAAAGTTTTAGAGTTGACTGAAATTAATTTGCTATAGAGGGTGTAATTGTAATTTTTTCTAAAAGATATTAAATTTGAATTATATACTTTTTTAATTTAAGGATGGAGATAAGATATGAAAAAAATGAGGGAAAAAAAAAAGGATTCCCAATGGTTTTTATGGTGGCTTTTTTTATTTTTTATTTTAGGTCCCATTCTTTAGGTTTCAAATCGTCATCGCTTTCTATGGTGGCCTTTTTCTTTAAAAAAGAAAAAAGAAAAAAGTTGATGCCCATAACATTCTCGTATCTTTGCTGCAAATTAGGGAAAATAAAATAAATAAATAAAATTAGAGTATCTGAAAAAAAAAAGAACAAACAAAGAGACCGAATAAACCACAGAAATAAATTGAAATAAAATAAAATAAAATAAGTTATTTGGCATCATATTTACATCATTTACTATAATATCTCCACGGTAAATCCCTTCAACTTTGATGGCTACTCAAATATAACAAAATGGAAGGCAATACTGTTTTTTTTACTATAATAAATAGCGAAAAAAAATCCACAAGATCTTTTTTTTCCCTTTCCTAAAAAGGTTGGTGAATTTAAATGAGGGGCATGGGGTGTGCAAATCTGAGACTGGGAACGGGATAAAGATTTGCCACTCTCAGTCCCGGTCCTGGTCCCTGTTAGACATTGGGATTGGGAAATGAATCCTGGTCCCGTGATTTCTATATATTTTTTTAAAAAAATTATATAAAATAATTTTTTATATCTTATTATTAAAAACAATAATTTAACAACTAATAAGATTATAATAATTACATAAATTAATCTAAATTTTAGAAATAATAATTATTGTTATTATTTTTATACAGTATATAGTTAAGCTTAGTATCACAATATATACGATTTAATTCAAACTAAAGATATTATACACATATGTTGAAAAAATAACTTAATTAATAGAGATAATAATATATAAATAAAATGATAATTTAATTTTTTTTAAAAAAAATCGGTCCCAGTACCGGCCGGGATCAAGAAAATTGATCCTGGGATCGGGAATTCCGAGACTGGACCAGGAGTATCGGGACCGAGATTTTTGCACCCTGGGTATGTGTATAGCCCATTCTAGCTATTTATACCTTATATATAGGATACTTCTCATTCTACCTATCCATCTGAATCAGATACTGAGCCTATACATGTTTATGATATTGATACGGCATATTCTACTAATATTCTACCCCTCCCTTGTGATACTCCTCATTCTACGTATGTATACATCTCAAACTATACCTACCCATCTATATCTCATACTTGAATTCATATGATCCATACTGGGTACTGCTCATTCTACCCATCCATCTAATACTTAAGTGTACTGTGATCCTTCCTTCTGAAACTTTGTATCATTAAAGGCATGAACATTTTCATTATCTGATGATCTATCCGCAATAATAACAATTCCAATGAACCATAAATTGATGAGAAGAATGAATAGGGTGAGCATTATCACCCTTTTGAGTCACACTCCCCACTATAGGGTTCCACGTCTTATGCACCCTTTCGAATCACTCTCCCCAGTTTGCATCAGTTTTCTGTGTTGCCTCTGCTAGGGTTCCAGGCCATGTGTAATCTTTACATCATCTTTACATCATAAGCTTTCCAGAGCTAACAAGGGTTCCAGGCTCTGAGATTTAAGAGGATTTGAACCAAAATCGTTACCAGTTGAAAAGAACAAACGCCAAATAGCTTGGCTAATCCAGGGTAGCATGGGCACCCGTTTGCATCAACTCACTAGCACTAGGGTTCCAAACCAATACGAAAAAAAGAAACAACATCTAGCAGACCCCTGTTACTTTTGAGCAATGTGACTGCTCAAAAAGCTTGGAAAATTATATTTCTAGGCTTCTTTATATAGTTTTGAGATTTGACAAGTTTCGATAATCAAATGATAGTATTTTTGAGTAATTTATTTTTATTAAAAGTTATACATCTCAAGCTTTCGTATGAGTCTTAATCTTTAATTTTTGAAGATATGTAGAATTAAATGTGAATTTTTGATGCTGGGTGTTGAACCAGTCGAACCAATTTATGGGTTTTGCGTCAAACCTGGTGCAGTCTGAATAACCACGTTAATTCACCCTCTTTCTTTGTAATGTATTAATGTAAATGAGTAATTTTCCATGGCAAAGTTCAACCCAATAATAATATATCATGAAATTTATATTAATATCAAATCAAACTAATTATAATTACAAATAAAATAACAATTATTTGAAGTATTGCATAATACACGTTACATTAAATTGTAAACATATTAACCAGGAGCGTGTGGTAAAGCGGTAGGGGCTCTTCCACCC
>JBAGKO010000014.1:20773097-20805410 GCA_037177275.1 Acacia concinna
TATATGATCAATTATCCAAAATATATCTGAACAAATATCAAAATATAATATTATCGTATTTAATAAAATATCTAACATCGAGAGCTCTCCAGTTTGAAACCCATTCCTTCAATGGATTACAAGATGGTCGGTGACAGAGACTGACAATGAGATTCAAGGCCACCGCCGGTAGGATAAGAAGGAGCAGTTTGTGGAGACTTGAGTGAGGAAGTGACGAGATCTCGCCATTGAAGGTGAGCTAACGAAAAAAGGGAGAGAGGGAAAGGGAGATGATGAGATTGAAGAGGAAGAGCAGGAGAGGAATGGAGGAAGAGGGGGGAATGTAGTTAGATGCTGAACTTTTAATTTTAGGGACTTTTTGGTCATTTGACACAAATACAAGAAACCAAGTTTATTATCTGATATCTCAAACTTATATTCGACAAAGTAGTAAGATTAACTCATGTGCATACTTAAGATTTGGACTCTAAACTATTGGTTTAGTTGACTTCGATCGTGTGTTACCTAATCAATTGAACTAATTGGTTAATGTTTTACTCTTCTTTGGTGACTCATTTCACTTGTCAGTATTAGTTTCTAAAACTCACACAATACAGTACATGTCCCCCTCTTCCCTGTTTTTGTTTTAGTTTAGCTTGGAATAGATTCCCCTCAAAAGATAAAACACATGCCATCAACTATGGAATATGGAAATTTGATTCAACAAACAGATTCAGAATAAATCTTCTGAAATGGGAAGGGAGGTCACATATTCATAGTAATCTTTTGAAAGACATATTTGCCATCTTAGACTCCTACTGAGTCCTTAAACATAAACAAGTTGCATGTGCACTAAAATACTCAAAAGAAGGTACCATTATTAACAGGATCACTGACAAAATTTGTTCAAACAAAATTCAAATATAAAAGCCCACAAGCCATCAATGAGAGAGAGAGAGAGAGAGAGAGAGAGAGAGAGTAGATGCTCACTGATTGAGGACTGAAGAGGGAGGAAGGAGAGATTGAAGATGGCAACCGCGTGAGATGAGAAGATGGCAAGCAACGAGCGAAGAAGGCGAGAATCGAGACCTCTGTGAGGCAACGGTGAGTAAGATGGTGAAGCAACCACCAAATCAAGAAGGTGGCGAGCAGTGAGCAAAGAAGACAGCGAGCCTGAAGGGAGAAGACAACGATCACTAAGCATTGAGGCCTTTGAGTAGTAGTAGAAGAAGAATGGTGAACAAACAAAACCCTCCCATGGCCATCGTGAAAAGGATCGGGATCGGGTTTTGGATCTGGTTTCTATTTTTAAAAGCAGATTTAAAAAACATCTAAAAATTGTTTTCACTTTTCTATTTTTAAAAACAAGAGATTTTCTTAGAACAAATATTAAATATAGGGCTCCAAACAAATTTTGTTTTTTGTATTTTTAAAAACAAAAAAAAACTATTCTCTAGGTTGTCAAATAGACCCCTAGGTTCCCTTCAATTCTCTTTGTCCTGTGCAAATATTAACAGGTTTTTTGAGTTTTAGAATTTTGTATAGTATTTTTGTGTCATTTTTTAAATTATACAATTTATATTAAATATTGAAATTGATATTAATTGTTATATTCTATGAGGATTTTTCCGCCCAATTCATTAAATTAAATAAAAATAATTATTCCTTTAAAGAATTCGTTGAAAAAATTTCTCATTGTAGAATTTATTACCAAAAGATATTGAAGGCCCAAGTCTTTGAGGGATGCAAATTATCTATAATGAGTACAACTTTTCTTCAACTGCATGCAACATATTTTTAATTATGTGCGAAAGTCATTTATTCTGCATATAGTCAAAGATAAGATGGACATTAGTTAAAGAAAAAGTGCACTCATTTAAAATATGTTGCATTTGTGTTCTTTAACAAACTTAAGGTAATTGTACAATAAATTTTATAATAGCCTAATGTGAGTTATTCAACAATTTTTCATGTTTATTTATTTTTATGTTCAATTCTAACCCACTTTTTAAAATAAAGTCACAAAAATTATCTTACGACGTTTTTTAACTTTGGGCCAAATATGTTTGTACCCTTTTATTTAAAAAATTTTGAGGCCCAAAGAGGAACGACCAAAAAAAATAAAGAAAGTGACATCTTTCACTTTAGAAAAACAAACAAACAAATAAATATAAAGAGAAGAAATTAAAAATAAAATTAAGATTAATATAAGTTTTGGTTCATCAAGTTTGTTTTGTTTATAATCGTTAGTCCTTGAAGTTTGAAAAGAATTTGGTCATGCTTTTGACAGTGTTAATTCATTTGACATAACACTAAAATTGTTAAAGTGACTCATGTGATATGCTTATTAAGACAATTCACATAATAAATTATATTATTTTGTTTAATTATAAGTTAAATATTTAAACTTAAAAAGAAAATAAGAGAATCAAGTCCTTTGTAATGTCATTATAATTCATTAAAATAATGTCATTTGCAAGGTACAAAAAATTGGATAGGGCAACGAATCAGTCATGACATGGATTTAAGGTTTAAACGGTTAAATTGGGTCAGATTGGGGTTAAATCGGCCATATTAAAATATTATAATTTAATTGACAATGATAAAATAACATTATACATGAATGAAAATTAAGGAAATATATAAGTATAATTTATAATAATAAAATATGTGACAATATATTGATAAATTTTTAAAATTTCATAAACAAATAGGTAATATTCTTTTTTTTGTAATAAAAAATGGGCCAACCGTCCGGTTTTCCCTATCTAACCGGCCGGTTCGATCAGTCGTTGACCATTCCAAACCAAACTAGGGGCTGGTTTGTAGTCCAACCGGTCAGTCAAGTCCAATTTTTTGTATTATGATCATTTGATATGTCATTTTTTTAATAAGCATGTCATATATGCTATTTTAACGATATTAATATCACATCAAATGAATTAACACTGTCAAAGATATGACCAAATCCTTTTTAAATGTTAGGGGATTAATGGCTATAAACAGAATAAACTTTACGGACTAAAATCACCTGTTGTAAACTTAAAGATCAAAATAAAAATTTGTTAAATTTGAAGGATAAAAAATTATAGGGTAAAGGTGCAAAAATAACAATTATGTTTTGCAGTTTGAGCACTCAACACAATTATCTTTTGTTTGGTGCAAAAATGGTAATAAACAATTTTTAGGGAGCAAAAATGACAATAAACAATTTTTAGGGAGCAAAAATGACAATAAACAATTTTTAAGGAGGCAAAAATGATCCACTGCTTATTATTTTAATATATTTTTAAAAGATTAAAATACAAATTTAGTAACGAACTATTTTTTTGGGGTACCAAAGATAATTATTTTTCGTAAGAGAATTTAGGCAAATATGAGCATTTATATTAACGCCTTACTTTATTATTTTTATAAGATAATTTATAAGATAAATATGAGTGTTTACATTACAACTAAATGAATTTAAAAAAATTTAGGAAGTTAAAATTTTTTGGACATTCACATATTTGTCTTGTAAATACTCATATTTGTCTTTCAGTGGACAAAACTTGATTTTATTTTGATCAAAAGGGTACAATAAAAAAAGGGAAAATTCCAAAAAAATACAAGAGAAATAGGTAAATCCCAATTCAAAGTAACGAAATTCGAAAATATCAAATCAGTCAGTTTATACTTTTTTTTTGTGAGATTACAAAAATACCATAAAATTTTAACAACACGAATATTTTAATTCATAATAAGAGTATCTCAATTCACAATAACTCACGACTAAAAATATATAGTACCTAAGTACATCTGTTAATTGAGATACTTTTGTTGTGAATTAAGATACTAGTGTTTTTAAAATCCAATGATATTTTCATAATTTCACCAAAAATAAGTACAAATTGACTGATTTGAGATTTTCAAATTTTGTTACTCTGAATTGGGATTTCTTTATTTCCCTTATCTTTTTTTAAGATTTTCCCTACAAAAAATTTTACAAAACAAATATATTAAAGACCAAAATTATTTAAATTCTTTTTTTTTTTGTAAATATCTATATTTGTCTTTTAAATCTCATAATATCTATATTTATTTTGTGTGTATATATATATTTCTTTTATATTCCTGAATATCTATATTTATTTTATAAATATCTATAATTCTTTTAAATCTCTCAATATCTATATATGTTTTAAAGGGTTTAAATAATTTTTTTCGTTAACATATTTTTCTTGTAAATTTTTTTTATTGTACCCTTTGGTCAAAATAAAATCAAGTTTTATCAAGGGAGAGATGAATATGTGAATATTCAAAAAATTTTAACTTCCTATATTCTTTTAAATCCATTTTGTTGTAATATAAACACTCATATTTATCTTGTAAATGATCTCATGAAAAAAATAAAGTAAAGTATTAGTACAAATGTTGTTATATAAATACTCATATTTGCCTAAATGCTCTTATAAAAAAATAATTGTCTTTAGTGCACCCAAAAAAATAGTTCATTACTAAATTTACACCTTAACCTTTTAAAAATATATTAAAATAATAGGTAGTGTAACCCTTTAACGGCCGTTACATACAGCCTTGTCATTTTAACTCCCTAAAAATTGTTTATTACCGTTTTTACATCCAATAAAAGATAATTGTATTAGGTGCTCAAACTGCAAAACATAATTACTACTTTTACGCCATTACCTTTTGATATATTCTGCCATGAAATAGAAATAAAATGTGTATAATAAAAAACAAGTCAAATACTTTTCTATCTAGGCTTCTAGGGAACTTGGGCTCTAAAACTAGGCTCATCCAGGCCCAACCTCTTCAAAAATGTTGTCCCACAAAATCTTGTGCTTTCCCCTTTCATAACTTGTTGTTTTTGTCAATGGATTGGTGGGTTCGTGGACTAAAGGTCCATCATTAAAAAAAAAAAAAAATCTTAAAATAGATGGCATCAATTGCGCACACCATTACTTGAACAAACTGTGCCTGCTATTAAGCACAATTGAAAAAAAGATGTGCGAAACTTCATGAATAAATCACACAAAATAAATCTATTGTGATAAAAAATTGACACATTGTAAAATGTCAGGTCTTGTGTGGAGTATGTGTCATTTTGAGTCGACCATAAACGGTCTCAAAAAGTACAACTTGCAGCCCGACCAGAAGCCTGAAACAACGGGGAAATTAGAGACATTCATATCTACATTGGTTCCATTCCAATTAAAATAGCAACTTCCTAGGGAGAAGTTGCGGCATTCTGGTAGAGGGGATGAACCCAAAAAGAATATTTTGGGATGTTGAAAATGATAATACTACCTTCTGTCATAAATATAAAAACCAATTGATTGTTTGAGAGATAGATGTAAAATGAGTGAACACACAGGCTAGAAAATTTGACAGAGGGGCATACCAGGGATGGATGCTTTATAATTGAAAAAGTGCATAAATTGCTCTCCAAATCACGAGAAAGCAAAATTCGTACATGTGGGACAGTCTTCCAACTCTCTCCCAGTGCTGGTTTGCAAGTACCAGATTCTCCCGCCACCATGTGATTAGTCACCTACACAACAGATCCACCACTGAATTTATTGTGTGAAGGATTTATGGACTATAGAGTAGAAGCCTAGCCCTATCAACGGTTGTGTGGCTTTTATCGCTCCCAACCGGACTTCTTTACTACTGCTAGCCCACCTAATTCCTTAGAATAGTGGTAATTTTCTGAAATATGTTTTCGGTAAAAAAGTTGCTATGTAAAGTACTCAGTAGTTAGTATAGTGTTATTCTTTACGTAATAATCACATATGCCACAAACTTGGATGAATTCAACAACTGAGTTGAACATACTTGTGGCCAAAAAAGTTACTTCAGTGGTTGACAGTGGAAGTAATTAAACAGAAAGTGATAAAAAACAATTGCATACTTTCTCAAACTGAGATCAAGTCTAAAATTGACTGCAACATATATAACAAAGAATGAAGGAGATAAAAGATGAAGTACGACAAAAGAGCATTAGGTTCAGCAGCATGCTTCCTATATCTGTATTTATTTGAGACAGGGTCAATTCCTTGACAACGAAGACTCAAAAAGGAAGTGATATGTCGTCTCTTGTACAAATATAAGGTCAAAACATTTATCAAACTATGATATGGACGGCTACACTTATACACCAGACTAACCATCACCCCTTCCAAGAGATAAGAAGAAGAATCCAACTATACGGTTACAGACACAAATGTTTTTACTGGATAAATTTCCCATTTAATAAAAAATTAAGTTTTCAGTTGCTTTATATACCCATTTATAATTGAAAGAATTATCACATAGTGGGAACAAAAGATAAAAGAAGCAACACTTACCAACACAGCTAGATTATGTTCATGTGCTAGCTTCTTTAGTAAGAACCCAACAGATATCATCAAAGCGTGTCCTGAAATCAAGTTTTAGAGCAGTTAACTAGTAATGGGTCCTTTTAGCAAGGAAATAAGACCTTCATAACTTGTAAAAAAAGAGAAGATTATGCATGGATAGAAGGGAAACCACGCGCCAATCAAACTTTGGAGATTGAACTTATAACAGGAGGAAAAAGAAAAGAGAAGGGGGAAAAAAAGATTAAGCATGAATAGAGGGGCAAGCAACCACCAATCAACTAAGGAGATTGAACTTGTAACAAATTATTAAGAGAATCAATAATCTAGGAGGGTGGTGCCTGAAGAATGAAGATGGACAAAAACTGCACAGCTTTGAAAAATATAAACTGACCTAAACGTTCAAGATAGCATAAAACTCTTATAGTTAGTGAAGATTGACACGATATTATGAAAGTAAGACTAGTACAGCTGTTTACTTATTTGTTAAGTAATTAAGAGTATCTCAAGGAGGTCAGAGCGTTAGGACACCAAGAAAGTCAAGAAGACAAAGGAAGGGCAAGAAAAAAATAAAATGTAACATCATTTGAAAATTTAAAAAAAAATCATGAGAAGTATTGGCTAGCACACCATGAAATACAGAATGCGAATAGTTAGCATACCTTGAGGACCACTTCCCCCAAGGATAGGGGTAATCAGTGAAGAGACTGAGTCAACAATAAGCAATCGAACTTGACAATCTGATTTGATCATCTGTACAAGGATACAGTAGTCATTTATTTGCCAGAAGGAAATACAAAAACTACTAACATTAATGAGATGTTGAGAACCTCGGATCTCAAATTGATCTCCAGCTGGCGCAGCACATCAAACATTTGAAAAATGCTGAACACTGAATAACAGATTATTCGGTCCAATACTTCATGAAGAAGTTCGTGACCAGCCTTAACTAGGAGATAAGAAGATAAGATAAATGAACATGCACTTTTAATGACAATTAATAAACTAGAGCAAACACTGTACAAAAGGTTTGATACATAAGTAACCTGATCATTAAAGACAGGACCAGAGGACTGACCAACGAAATGGGCAATGCGCTGGGCCGAAAAGGCATTGCATGTATCCAAGTATATGACAAAAGCCATATGCTTCTTCGCAACAGTTGTGGCAAACTGTAGGCAAGCCTACAATTAAAAAGTAATTACTCTGTATCATAACAGATGTGATGAAACGTAAGATATTGGTATTATTTTGTGGCAATGATAAGACTTGGAATTTTTAAGGGTAAGTTGGAAGTATAAAAGGAAAGAGAGAGAACCTAGAGCCAGTATCTAAAACCTCTAGCCATGACATAACAAATACTACCTCCGTCCTAATTATAAAACTCAGTTAACTTTTTTTAAAGAAATTAAAGAAGTAAAATAAATTATTTAATTATATTATATGTGGTATTTATCATATTATATATTAGTTCATAAATCAAACAAAATAGTTTAAAGAAAAACTATAAATTTTAATATTTTAAAGTAATGTAATTAGTTTTCTTAAAATTCTCTAAAAAAGTTAATTGGGTCTTATAATTAAGATTGGAGGGAATACTTCGTAACATTTCCTGATTATTTGTGATAGATATTACATATTTATAGGTCCTAAACATAACTGACAATAGTAATTGATAATAACTGAATACAGAATAACTGCTGCAACTAGATAACAACAAATAACTGACCCAAATGACTTAATATCTAATCTGTCTCCCTATTGCCACATGTTCTTTTCCTAGAGTAAACTAACAGGGGACGTGGCATCCTATCAGGTAATAGGTGTCGTGCTAAAGTAGCATCGTGTGCAAAATATAAGGAGGTCAAAGCATACGGTTTTATAGCAAACATAGTCATTGGTTCTTACTTGTGTTTTTCCAGATGAAGATGGTCCCACAAGTTCAGTTAATTGTCCTCGGCGGAATCCACCTTCAAGCAATGCATCAATCCTGAATTACACAAGTTGAAACACTAGATACTTTTGTAATTTGTACAGCCCTAATTTCAACCCCCTGACCGCTCCATTTATATAAACCAAATAACTAACAATATTAACTAGGACTCAGTAGTAATTAACAAGAGTTGCACCAAGGATACCCTTGACATCCGGTGGATAATGCATGTTTATTCCGTCTAGAGTCTTCAAGCAGATCCAGACCGGTTAACAATGGTCGATGCAACGTATCTATTATAGATAAGAGATGATTGATTCCCTACATACCCGAAGTAAAACAGCCTTAAACCTTTAAAAAGATTTACAAGCGGACAGATAAATAATAATAATAATAATAAGAATTTGACCACCTCGAAGGGGAGTGGGGAAGTAATAGTGCAGGACTAACCTGCTTTAGTCTCTGCGAAGTGAATTGCTTATCCGCAGAAGAAATCAACGCATCAACATCACACAGTAGGAAGTCTTCGACTGAGAAGATGGAAACATTGATGATAAATTAACAAAGCGTTGCACGGTGGGAGCGAGCAATCGGGATATATAAAAATTGGAAATAGGTTTCCATAATATTCATAGTCATGAACACAAATTGGAATTCGACAGAGTTTGTAAGAGGTACTGCATACGTTGGGAAAATGCAGAAGAAAACAGATGAAAGGTACCAGAGAAAATGCCGTGCGAAGCACAAAAAGCTTGAAAGACAGAATCAACGAGTGGATACTCTTGCTGCAGAGATTTCAATGGAGCCATTTCTCTGCTCCCAGACCCAACAGACTTACTGTGGTGGTCTACCTAAGGGAGTTCAATAAATATCTCAACGAATAAATCTGCCGCTTATTTTGGGGGAAAAAAGTTTGCCGCTTAGCAGTTGTTATAGGTAGGAAGGGAAGAACGTTTGCGAGTAAAGATTCGTGAACATATATAGCTGTTATTAGTTAATCGGTCTGTTATTAGAATTTTAAAAAAGTAAAAAAAAAGTTAATTATATTACTAATATATTATATTTTATTAATTTATATAATAATTGATAAGTTAAATAATTTAATTTAAAAAAATAATAATAAATTTTAATATCTTAAAATAATATAATTACAATTTTTTTAAATTTTTTTTAAAAAATTTATAAAAATAATGGAGGAAGTATTAATTAATTAATTTTTTTTGGTTAGAATTGTTTATAGAATCTAATCTAATTTAATATAAATGTGATCTCTACCAATTAGAATTAAAATGAGAAAGTTTTTAATTTATATAATTTAATGTTAATTTTAAAAACAGGTTTTTTTCTCATTTAATTAAGAATCTGTCTTTGGCCAACCATTTATTAAGAATCTACCGCATGACTGTGTCCCCGAATGAATAAAAGGCTACGCTCGTTTACTTTGCCATCTTCAATTCATCTCCGGCATCTGGTCCCGGAACCGACCATTACCATCGGCCACTACACTCCTTTCTCTCTCAAACTACTACAGTGCCACCGCACACCGCCCGTCATCGTAAGCTTCGACACTTCCGCCTTCGTACTTCCCCAGGTTCTCTCATCTTTCCCTCTTTCTATCTACTGCAGATACCTTGGGACTTTAATCTCTCCTTCGTAATATTTAAGCAGGTTTTAATGAGCTTGATAGTATGGGATTTAGCTCTGCCATACGTTCTTGGTAGCCTTTAGCATAATCGCATGAAAGAGAAAGGATCTCGCCTTGCTTTTCGTCGAAATGTACTTGATTAACAACGTTAGCTTGAGTAGTTTTAGATTTAAAGGACAGCAAGTGCTTGAAATCTTCAAAGGTGGATGCATGTTGGAGTTACTGGTTCTTTAACAGTTCATTTAATGAATGGAAGGGAACAAATAGAAAGAATTCTGAGAAGTGATTAAAAGATGGAAGTAATGGATACTATGCTTACAATCATGTTTTTGTTTGAACGGGAAAAAGTTGCACTTGCGAATGTATGCTTTGGAACGCAATGCGTTGGGCGCGGAAGGAAACAACTTTTATATAATTGTCTTTTTTTTTTTTTTTATATTTCCTTTTTACGTTCAAAGTTTAAAATTGGAAATTCATACTATGTCATAAAAGTTTTACATTCCTCCACATCTAGGCCACTTTATGAGGAAGAAACGGAAATCAATATCAATCAATATGAATCTTAAAATCTATAGTGAGTTGCATTGTTCACAAGATGCGAATATTGCAACATATTTCTCAGACACCATTTTCTGATTTATAGGAGAAAATAAGATATAATAACTTTGAAGGCACTATTTTCTGATTTAGTGAACTTTTATGCAGAATAAATGTATGGTCTTAAGTTCATTTTCCAAATGCTGGATTACATGCCGTATATGAAAAGATACAGCAATCTAAAGGAGTTCAAACGCTTGTATTTTTTAGCATATATTTTTGGTGTTGAAATACCAGCTTATTATTGATTCAGTGTTCTGCTACTCTGATCCGTAGTGGTTTTGACTTGACTCGTTATTTCTCATCCTGATGTTTGTTTTAGCCGTTACTTCATGCTCACAAGTCATGTATACTGTTTAATTCTGCAATTTGACATTCTCTGATGCATATTGCTCGTGTATACTTCTTCTGCCGTCATAGTAGTCCTCAAGAATGAGGCTTGCAAAAGAAGAACCACCAACTTCACAGGTAAGTGCTTGCCACTAAAAATATAAATTCAATCCATGAGGAGCCCCCCCAACACACACACACCCCACCCAAAAACAACAACAAAAAAGGGAGAATTTCATTTAAATATATTTTTCAATTTCAAAATCTCAAATCAGTGATTTTCCATAAAATTAAGTTGTCAATTGCATTATAAATTTTGATAATCCCATTACTCTTATGGTAGCAGGACTGATCTGGGATTTTAAAATTAAAATGGTATTTATATAGAATTCTCCTAAAAAAAACCCAGGAAAAAAAAATAAAAGGGGAAAAAATCATAATTTGGATCCATGAACCACACACCAACGGAATGTGAATAACTTATCTTTATATTCTTGACAGGCATTTGACATAATGTCAGCTGTGAAGGAGTTGCATAGACTTAACTCTCAGGAACTCCATAAATTATTGAGAGACTCTGAAAATTTTACTATCACCTACCTTACTGAAAAGGGATCATTGATAAAGGTGGTCTTAATCTCAGCATCAGAATGCCAATTTGTCTAGTCTCTTATTAAACTTCTGCATCTAATTGTTTATATTTACAGGTTGATATGGAAAAACTCGCAGGGTCCCTTCCACTGCACCTTACTGTGGTGCTAATCTCATCCAATAGAGATGAAAAAACGTTTAAATACTTGTTATGTGGTCTTCGTCTCCTCCACTCCTTGTTTGATCTAGCTCCTCGGCACTCTAAGCTCGAGCAGGTTGGTGATATATGCCATATTTTGATCGAGGGGCACAAATATTATCTGTTACGAATATTTTTAATTTAGGGGCATGTGTATAACTTGATAGATATGTTTTAAAGTTGTAGTATTCTCCTATTCACGTTTCTTATTGACAGTAAAATGATCAACTACGTTAAATTATACAGAGAATCACTTAGTAAAACAACATTGAAAGAATTTTAGTTTAGGACCATTAGCCACTATTGTTTTGGTTATTGTTCCTAAATTAATAAAATTGCACTAATGGCCTAATGGGTTCCCACCTAGTGAGATAAAGCTTGTTGTTTTTGTGTTATCAAAAAAAAAAAAGCTTGTTTTTGTAAAGTGTTACAGCTTGGGAGTTCTCCCATTAATCTTTGTTTTGCAAATATGAAAGTTTATGTAACAAACTAACAATGTGATGGTATAACGTGATTTCTCTGATTGATGCCCTTGGAATATGATTGCAGATTATGCTCGATGATATGAAAGTATTGGAACAGCTGATTGACTTGGTTTTCTATATGTTAGTTGTTCTTGGTGGTTACAGACAGGTTTTCTCTAGTTCTTGTCTTTGCCGTTTAATCTTCTGTACTGTTTAACTGTATTGAGAGTTGTGCTCGTGTTGCAGAGAGAGCATGCTTTTAGTCTTAAGCACCTTGTGTATTCAGCTCTTGTGGCATGCAATTTATATTTATTAACAGGGTTTATATCGACACAATGGCAAGATCTTGTACATGTATTGGTTGTGCACCCTAAGGTACAAAACTGACTCTTGCTTTAATATCATTTGGAATTTAAAAATTATTCTTTTAGTGGATATTTGTCATAGCTGATGAAGAAACATTTAATCTCAAAGCATTTGAAGGCCATCTATTCTTCATCATCTCAATTTTGTCAAACCTAATTTCTAGATTTCCTCCCTACACTGTAAAATTAATGTAACAATGCAACTATGCCATGACTCATTATGAAGTTTTGTGAGACAGGTTGACTTATTTATGGATGCAGCCTTTGGGTCAGTTCGCATGGTAGTTAGGTGTCTTGAGATTACACTTTCACCTTACCATAAAGTTTTATCCTGGGAATCCAATCTGACTTCAGAACGAGCAGTTTATCATCTCTGCCAGCAGTGCGAGGCCTCTCTGCAATTTCTACAGTCCTTGTGCCAACAAAAATTGTTCAAAGAACGCCTACTCAAGAATAAGGTTATTTGATACTAGACTTGGCTTTATACTTTTGGTGCAAATGAATCGCCCTGACTTTAGTTGGGGGTGTTTCTAGATTTACATCAGGGATGAGAAATACTCAGGACTCTGGCTGGATCTTATGTATTTCATAAAACTCTGTATCTGTTATTAAGGGAACTTCAATAAAACAGACCAGTTTCAACTTTTGTGTCTTCTTAATCATAATATACAGTATTCCTATCCAACTCCAGGAAGGGAATATGCAAAGTTCCTCTTAAAATCAAGGGACCTTAATCCTGAATAAAAATGTCTCATGAATGCATCCCTCAGTAGCATCTGAATTAAAATTTTCTGTCACCCTAAATTTACCACTCCTTATAAAATGGAGCAGCGTTCGTGTTTTGTTACTTTTTAGACTATCAAATCTTCACCATCTTGCTGCTCTACCTTTCTCTGGCATCACCAACTGAAATCTCTGTGTGTGGGAGGGCCTTAAAACCACGTTCCCTAGAATCTGATAGAGATGAGCTTTGCATTGGAAAGTGGGAAAACACATTGTCAGCCAGTAACACTCACTTTAAAGTGGATCCCATGCAGCTATACAAGTTGTTTTTCACTTGAAGCTGCGCCTCTTGTTGCCTCTTTGGATAGGTTTAGCAGGGCTTCCAAAAAGAAGCGGAGCCACAGCTTCCATTGCCCTCTAAATATGCTTTTATTGAGTTATGAATACAACAAACTATCTTTAATCATGTTGAATAGACTTTATATCACGTTTTCCATTTTCGTCAGGAAAAAGTTAAACCTAACACCTATTTGCTTGGAATTGATTAAACCATGCAGACATATCTAACTCCCCATTTCAAAATGGTCAAATATTGGGGATTTATTTCTAATGCTTTGCAGCAATGGTGTCCTTATTTTTATCTGGGAACAAAGACGTTAACAACCCTTCTTTCTCATACAGCCATAATCATGTCAAAAGAACTATGAATTTTCAACTGTTGCCAGAAACTTTTAATTTTGAAAATTTATCTCTATTCTAGCCTTTTCTTATAATTATCCAGATTCCTAGTTTCCCTTAAATGCTTTGCGTTGAGCTCTCATTGTTTTTGGTACCAAGCTGACCAACGTAACCTGTATGTAAGAGTGGATAATAGATAGTGAAGGTGTTGGGGAGTGGGGGCTTGGTGCTTAAATTACCAAGGGCTTCATTCAAGCCGGCTATTTGTTATCTAGTCACTATATTGTCATTGCATCGGTTGGTTTAATTGATGAGAGACACTATACCTTATGTATGTATGAACTGCATAGCTTTTTTATTTATTTCAGGAACTATGTGGAAAAGGAAGCATCCTTTTTCTGGCTCAATCCATCCTGAAGTTAAACTTGGAATCATCTTTTCCAACTAAGATTATGTCAGCTATATCTAGGCTAAAAGCTAAAATACTTTCTATTGTGAGTATGATGGCAAAATCTGCTAGAAGTCATTTTTAAATTGAAGCTACTAGAAGAATGTATTGATATTAATCCTGCTACCACTCTCGTTGCTGCAGCTTCTAAGTTTATGTGAAGCAGAAAGCATTTCTTATCTTGATGAAGTTGCTAGTTCACCACAGAGTTTAAGTTTAGCTAAATCTGTTGCTTCAGAGGTTAGTTCTCAGATGGTGGCTTGTAGTGCAAAATGTTTAAGATAAAGGGCTCCACTGTTTTTCTTGGCTCAATAGAATTATTACCTGAAAAATCATATAACTTTGGCCATATAATCCTTTCTACTGCTTGCATGTTTTCATTATTATTTATGGTTATGTTACTTGTGAGCTGAGGCTGGACTTCTGAGCTCTATACATTCAGTACGAATTATTGAGTCAGCATAAAGTGTCCATGCCTTAGCTAAACTTGAAAATTTGTCTTTCTGAGTCAGCCCATTGGTCTTCTGCATTGTCTTTCCCCCACATTGAGCATGCCTATGTCGTCACTCTCAGTATTCTGCTTTTAATGTAATCCTTGTTATATAGGTTTTTGGCTTACTAAAGACTGCTTTTGGAGGAGATCCTAGACATCTTGCTAATAACAGGAGTTACCCAATGGGATTCTTACAACTCAATGCCATGCGTCTAGCTGACATCTTCTCTGATGATTCAAACTTTCGATCTTACATGACAAGTTGTTTTGTAAGGCATTATTTTCAGAATATATAAAGTTATCATACTTTATACTATTGATATCACTGTTGATGTGCCAATATGCTTGTGTGTGTGTGTGTGTGTGTTTTTTTTTTTGGGGGGGCGGGGGGCATGAAAAATGGTCAAATTAAGTCACATTTTGCTCACTAAGATTTGGTCAATGCGTTCCTTGATTTCCCTGATGTTATGCATTCTGCTTTCAAGACTTTGATTGTGTCCTTTGATTTGACTGCAGACCAAAGTTCTAACAGCAATATTTTCACTCTCCCATGGGGATTTTTTATCTTGTTGGTGTTCATCTGAGCTCCCCGAGAAGGAGGAGGATGCAACCCTTGAATATGATATATTTGCTACTGCTGGATGGATTTTGGATAATACTTCTTCACTCGATTTGTTGAATACAACGCCTTTGGAATTCAACTTAACTCGTAACAGCATGCCTCAGGCTTCTTATGCGCATCATAGGACTTCGTTATTTGTCAAAGTCATTGCAAATCTTCATTGTTTTGTTCCCAACATATGTGAAGGTCCGTTCTCTGCCTATGCTCTGCAAACTTATTGAACAAATTTGATTGATTTGCAGATTTGTACATCTCCATATGTAATTTATCTTTTTTTTTTTAATTTAATTTGAATCCCCAGAACAGGAGAGGAATCTTTTTGTCCTCAAAGTCCAAGAATGCTTGCAGCAGGATCTGTCTAGCTTGCTGCCTGGATTTTCTTTTGCTTCTGATTTTCCTAAAGCTTCCGCTGCTTGCAAGAATCTCCGTATGTATTGTTTTCAATCCATTCTTATTGTGGAATTACAATTAATATATAATCGCTTTCTCACAAGTGACTTGTTTTTGTAGGTTCATTGTTGAGTCATGCAGAATCACTGATTCCAAACTTTTTAAACGAGGAGGATGTGCAACTTCTAAGGTTCCTTTTTCATCCTTTAATTCCCCTAACGTCAACTTCAGTTTAATTAATTTCAATTAGTTGTTTCAAACTTTCGCCAATAAATAATATACTATCAATAGATCCCATGTTTAATACTTGAGCATTGAAGCAGATTCTGGTGACACCATATTACCCTTGAATCTAATTGGGACAGGGTTTGATCTTAAGCTGATTGAGCAATGCTTATTATACCTCTTCCTTCCTTTAACTTCGAAAGAATTTTTTTTAGGAATTCATTTGATATCATAAGAGCATTGCTTGAAAACATATAGGCAAATATAATCCGATCATATAGTCCACAAGGACAACTTTATATTTCATCAAATGAATATCTGTATATCCAAATTGTTTGCAGGGTGTTTTTTGACCAATTACAATCTCTACTTTCTTCAGTTGAATCCAGCGAAAATCATATCCAAGTAAACCACTGTCCTGTATTCCGAGCATTTGTTCTTTCTGGTTCCTTATGAATTTCCTTTCTATTTTTTGGGAAAATTGCAATTTGATTCCAAAGAAGAGATTTTACGACAAACAGTCCTGCGAAATCGCGTAATTGCAAAAAAGTCTCAGAGTTGTCAATAAATATTATGGAGTTGTTAATGACAACTCTATGTTAAGAACATGGAGTTGTCATTAACAATTTTATGTTAAGCATTGACAACTCTAAGAGACTTTTTTACAATTACGCGCACGGAACCGTTTGATCATATAGTCCCTTCCTTGGGACCAAATTGCAATTTTCCCTTTTATTTTTCATTGTAATAGTTTTGTTCCCTTCTACTCATGGCCTTTCTTAATCAGTTTTAAATGTTTCAAAATCATTCTACTGGAAAACTCAGGACAACAAAGTTGACAAGTCATTGACTTTGGATAAATTTTCCAAACTCAACATCAATGAACACTATCAGGTTTGTGCTTAAAGTCTTTTATTAATAAATAATAACTCTAAAATCATTCAGTTACCACATTATATGGCTACTCGTAAATGAAAGTAACATAATTAGTAAATGTTGTTTGAGTTATTTAGCAGCTTCTCCTCTACATTCTCCCTGACAAATGTTTGGTTCCGTTTAGGAGGCACAGAGTACAGGAAAATGCTCGTCAACTTTACTTGGGAAGGAAACTACTGATCTTAATGAGAAGAGTACTAACTTGAAGGAAAGAGTTTCAGAAAATTCTGCATTTCCAGTTGCAGAGCAAGTTAATAGCAGAGATGTAGACATAAGCAAAGGTGATGACATGAATAGGCAAGATCTAGTAGAAGATAAAGGTTTATCCGGTAAGACTGCATCTGAAGGTGCAGTAGATATTGACAAGGATACTCAGAATGTTGACACGAGTGGTTCAGATACTAGTTCAGCAAAAGGAAAGAATGTTACTGATCACATGGACAACATTGAGCTCTCAAAATCAAGTGATAATATTAAAAAATTTGGTGTTGGAGACAATCCTGAGGATGAAAAGGTTGATACTGTACAGAGGAGGAAGCGAAAGAGAAATATAATGAATGATAAACAGGTGACAATGATTGAGAGGGCACTGTTGGATGAGCCTGAAATGCAGCGAAATGCTGCTGCGCTACAATTATGGGCAGAAAAATTAAGTCTTTATGTATGTTCAATACAATCCAACACATATATGGACTATTTTACTAACCAAACTTCATCTGACTTTCCTGCTTTTTTCTTTTTCTACAGGGTTCTGAGGTTACATCTTCCCAGCTTAAAAATTGGTAAGAATGCCTCATTTTACATATTTGCTCATCAAATGTTTGGTGATTTGATTGTTTGTCATGGTTGATACGTGGAATTGGTTGTGTAAGAAGTAAATATCTGAAAAAAGAAAAGAAGAAACAAAAAAGAAAAAGAAGAAAGAAATAGTAAAGAAAACAAGGGCAAAAGGAACAAAATCTAATTTGCAATCGAAGTTTATGTATGTTGTAATTCAGAGGTATAAATTAGCAAAATATCTACTTATGACTTTCTTAACAAATTATATTCATATCTTGTGTAAGTTGTACCCGATTGAAAAATTTTATTTGGTACTGGCTTTTTCCCTCATTTTCCTTTGCAATCTATAGTGTCAAGAAACTAGAATCTGATTGTTGAGGCCTTGCTTTGTAAGAGCACAGATATTGAAGTGTAATATTTAATCGGTTTCTTTGACATTTTAGCTCATTATTCGTTGAGGTCTGTTAGATACTAATCAAATAGAGGGGTATATCTGTTCTAATTTTTATATAATACTCACGTTTATATGTCTATCATGTCAGGTTGAATAATCGGAAAGCAAGGCTAGCCCGCACAGCTAGGGATATTAAAGCAGTAGCTGATGCCACTGACAATTCAGTCCAAGACAAGCAAAGAGGACAAGTTGGGTCCTCTGACTCACCTGACAGTCCAAGTGAAGCATCTAACGCAAGAAAAGATCTTCTAACTCTTACCAGAATAGCTTCTTCTGATAACCCGGACTCTTCACTGGCTGAAATTGATGGTGGCCCTCCAGAATTTTAGGGTAAGGCCGGTTGGCCTGTTGTCATTGTAATTTGTACATCCGTAGGAAGAGGTTGGTTAAGGGAAGGTGTCTCATTTTCAAGTGTAGGGTGAGTAGTAAGTGCCTGGAGGCCTGGTACAAATTGTTCTTAGTCTTCGTGCAAGCTTTCTTGCGAGGACATGGCTGAGGAAATTTGCAGACACCTGCTGCTCTTTTAAAGAGGCTGGTGAAGGAAAGACTGTAATGGAAATATGTTGCTTTACTAGTCAAGGGCGCGAAAAAAGTGAGGCCAGTGTAGGAAACTGAAGGGCTATTTATTAGGAGTGTCTTACTGTACAAAATAAGTTTTTCAGAAAAAAAAATTAGCAAAGTGGCGATTAAGCCTTTATCCAAAGGCTTGGGGGTTAGAGAAGGGGGTTAATGAGATGTATATTTTTGCGATTTTAGAAACATGAAATTGTGAATCACTGAACTGCCCTGTCAATTTACCTTCTAACAAGCACTTTCTTATTTAAGCCCCCCTATGGCTTTTTAATGGGACCTTGATGAAATTTTCTCTATTGTCTTCTAACCCGTATGTGTTTTTGTACAGGCAGGGTAGATAGCATTGATTGCGTTTTTGTTCCAAGTTTAATTTCCTCCAATAATAGATTTTTGAACTCACGTAAGATGGTCATCCAAACGGATTAGTAGAGAGAGGTGCCACAATTGCCCAAATAGGATTCGAAAAGATTAGGTAATGGATTGTTGAAGACTAATTATCATTTACAAATAACTAAATTTATATATGAATCAGTCAAAGTCGGATCCTGAATTCGTCTTCTTGTGCGTCTAAAGCAGCAAAGTTGCCCGAGCATGCACATGACGATTGGCCTGATTTACTTGTTGTGTTATCAAAACATATAGCTAAATTTCTCTCCAACGGAAAAATATCACAGGTAACCTAACCAGAATATATTCTATAAACTAATCTTTGGCATCAATACCATTGATTATTAAATAAATAACAAACCAGGTACCTTACGATTCACAAGCCTTCTACCTCCCTTTACAAACAAAATGCAAGAGCAAACACTCACGTTTCAAATTACGAAACTTTCGTTCGTTGTCAGTGAGTCAACAAGTATATATGCCCCACGGAAAAATTAAGGGGTTTACGTCCTCTCAGCTCTCTATTGTCTAGAGGGTGGTAACAAACAACTTGCTGCCGCGATGTTGGATTTTATGACAACCCACCTGTGTTATCCATGACATGAGACTTTGGATGTGCCGTACTGAACATACAACTGGAGCTGCCTCCCCAATTAAGCCAGAGGGTATCAGGCAACATGTCAGTGAAGACCTCTATCATGGAATTGACTTTGCATTAGAACCCTCGCTTTGCACAGGTTCTGAAGATGGGGTCTTTTGGGGTCCTTTCTTCAGGAAGCTTGTAGTGTAGAGGGAGCCAAAGACAATGGCCTGATTATGAACAAATGTTACTACGCTTTTCATAAGATTCTTTAAACAAAATATGCTTAGAAAGCGTAAAACTGGGTCTTACAGCTCCAAACCACTGTTTCAAGCTAAGAGGATGGGCAAACCACGCACATGATAGCATAATGCTCACCAACTGAGGCAATTGAAATGAGAAATAATTAACCAGATGTATAATTGCAGGACAATGTGAAACAATTAGTTTAAAGCCATGTTTACCTGTCTTGTAGTCATAATAGTAGCAAATGTTAAAGCACCAAAAGTGCGAATTGTGTAGGAAATAAAAAATTGGCTAAGTGTGGCAACCTGCGAAACTCCACATTATAAAATAACATCTTCAGTGAATTCAGGATAAAGAAAAGAAGTTTCTTTCTTTATTTCTTTAAAGTTAGGGAGAAAAGCAGTATGATATGATGATTTGTACAAATATTCAAATTAGAATAAAAAGGGCGAAATATAACTTTTGTCACTAATTTTTTCCTAAATTATTATTTTAGTCCCTCAACTTTAACTTAGTATAACTCGATCTCTATAATTTCTTAATTCAAAATAACTCAATCCTTATAATTCCTTAACTCCAGAAACTACAAGGACTGAGTTGTTTTGAGCATAGTTCAATAACTGAGTCAATAATTAAGAAAAAGTTTATATGTTCCCCCAAAAAACTGCATATAGAAAGTTATAAGCAGTCAATTATATTTACAGCAGGAGGAAGCCAACTTACTGTTGAAAGCAATGCTACATCAAAGAAACAATCATTATGGCGATAAACAAACTCAACTGCTGGCACTAAATGCCCTTGTAAGATAAGGCCTACATAAAAATACCAAATGTCACAAGAATGACATTCCTCAACCATACAGTAGTTGGCAATAAGGGCCAAAATATTATGGCTGTAAGAAATAAAACCCATATTAAAAAGAAAAGAAAAGTGGAAAAAAATGTTTGGCAAACTTAGAATGCTGGCCAGGTACATACTGTAGGCTTAACTTAAAAATATGTGTTTGCATTGTACTTCTAACACCTAAACAATGTTCTTCATTCTGAATGCTTGGGGCTTATCGGTGAACTGTCTAGGTTATTGCAGATTGTAGAGAATAAATTTATCTTGAACACTTCAGGTTTGCAAATATCATCCAGAATTCCTAAATAATAAATCTACAATATATTTTCGTACTAAAAAAATTCAAAACAATTTTTCATTAAAAATGCACAGATAGTATGCATATGACAAGAATTGTTTAAAACGAGAGTTGCTGCAACTATCCAAAACATACCTGTCAGGCTAAGAACACAAGAACAGAATGTAACATAGAATATCTGATTATGTATCTCCATGTCATAACCTTTAAACAGCTTATCTTGGAATGTACTTGTAAACCCATCAAACCTATTAAATACAAGCAAATCAAAATCTAAGCAATCAATACATTCTCAAAGTTAATTGGTAAAAGCATAAAATTAGTTAAAAGGGTTCAAAATGATTAAAAATGAAAGAATGAAAAAACTCAAAGTGACTAAATGAAGCTTAAGAATAGCATGCTTGTTTCCGAGTTCAAATCATCAGTGCCAGTCAAACCAACAAGGGTTCAAAATGATTACATTGAGTGTTGTTAAAGAGAGGAAGAGGGGGGAAATCCCAACTGTCGGGTAAGTAAGCTACACTTTCCCCCCAGCATTGAGAATAGTCTAACAAATAAAAGGGTACATATCATTATGAGCAAAGGCAGTATTCATGTTTAAAATTTATTACAAGTAAATATTAAATCACTCATCAAAATAAAAGACAATAGTTTTGTAGTCATACCCAAGATAACCAATCATAAGGAAAGCGCCCCAAGCAGTATTTTCCCTTCCTCTACCATATGGGCTTATGTCAGGTCCTGCCTACATGAACAACAAATTAATATTTTAGTTT
Source organism: Acacia concinna (assembly GCA_037177275.1). Classification (NCBI taxonomy): domain Eukaryota; kingdom Viridiplantae; phylum Streptophyta; class Magnoliopsida; order Fabales; family Fabaceae; genus Acacia; species Acacia concinna. Next base: position 20,795,009 of record JBAGKO010000014.1, read on the forward strand.
TATTACAATAATGCTCCTGAATTATTAAAGTTTTGATGTATTCATCAATTGAATGATCAATCGAGCAAAAGTAAATTAAATAAATTTTTAGAACAATATACCTCCCCTGTCTTGCTCTCAACTTTTTTTCCCCCTCCTCCTATTCCTTTGATGGGCATCTATGTGGAATAAAAAAAACCAACTCAATTGCGCACCCCATAGTAGTCAATGTGGGACTAAGGCATCCCAAACTACTTGCTCTCCAATTAACTAGCCCTCTGGAGGGTAAAACATCCTGATATGTGCACTATATGACACTTCACTTGGCTTCTCCGCTAGTCAAAACTCTATCAGTTAGAACCCTCCACAAATAGTCTTTTTCAGAATTGCCTACCACTTAGCTTTGACAATTGGGGACTCAAGTAAGATGGGGAATCCTCCCAAGCGAACTAGCTATTGATGAGGAAAAGCCAACCTACTTATGCACCCTATAGAGCATCTATAGTACTTAATGTGAGACTTTGGAATTTCATACTATCTTGGTCCCTATCATAATCGTGGATTATTTCTCTCCAGTAAGTTGACAGTCCATTGCAGTCAATTATAATGGTAAGCTGTCCAATTAAATTTGATGATTCAACGTTAACAGTTGTTAAAAGAAGAAAATAAAAGTTGGGGAGAGAGAACTCTAAATAACCCGCCAAGCCAACTATCCTTAAGTTCCCTTCACAAAAGTTTTTCACCGTCAAGAGCTTTCAATCAAGCCACCTCAACTGGATTTTTCTAGAGAAAGATGAATTTTTAAGTGAAAAATCTGGAGATCACCGAATGAAAAGTACCCTGCAATTGAAAAGTACATTTTGAAACTTTAGGCCCTTTATAAACCCTAATTGGCTCTAAATGGACTTAGTAGGACAAATTCTAAGTTCAAAGTAACATTGAAAAACACCAAGACATTTTTCTTATGGGCAAAATATGGCTATTGGTATCAGATCGCAGAATAATTCGGAATGATGTGAACCTCATTTTAGCAAGTTTCTTTTCATTTTAATTGATCCACAGTTTAGTGGGAAAAATCCCTTCATGTAATTTTTTGTGCATATAGCCATATAGACGTTCATTGTTGATTCTTTCATAGAAATCAACCAAATATAGAGAGAACGAAGATGAGAAAAAAAGAAACTTAAGCAACCAAAGACAAAAATTAATTACAGGATATAGGATGAATATTGAGCAGCCCAGTGTCACCAAAAAGGCCAAGAAATAGTCACGTCCCACATATCTCTTCTGCATTATGATAGTGCCCCAGATCTGTATAAAGTATAAATGTAGAGTTAAATAAGTCTTGAGCAAAAAATTCAGTGGACGATATCAAAGAACCATGAAAAATGTTGAAACACAGTGAAATAAGACACAAGTATAAAGATTTCATCTAATCTTTGATCCAGAAAAAGCTGCGAGGGGATGGAATTAATGAAATCAAGAACAAGATAGTTTGACATGTTTGTATCCTTACAACACATCTATATTACTCGAGAAACTGTCTGTTTTGTATACAATATTCAAAATCACGGTTTAAAGGAACCTAATACAAATCAAGGATTATATGGCCAAAAAAACAGAGACTGGATTGGGGTGAGACACCAAATACACCAATCAGCTAAGAGTCACATTTCTCACGATTGAACAAATTCAGTATTAATGAATAGAATAATCGTGATAAGAACTGAAAAGCAGCTAAAAAGTTCCAAAGCTAAAATTTGACTTACCATAACTGGAATCATTTTAGCGCACTTTGCAAGAGTCTGAACTGGGAAACTGACATACTTAAGGGCCTAGATCAAGCAATATGATCATCCACTATTAACAGATAAGGAAAGCAAGTTTATATAAACTTTAAAATGAATCAATACACAGAAGGAATGCAGCTTACCTCATACTGACAAGTTGTGGTCAGAATGTTTGTTACTGACACAACAGAATACTTGTAGATAGGAGCTGCAGGAGTTAATTTTTTTTTACTTGCCTGTAATAAAATTTGAAAATTACACAGTCACAGATGATTCAAACTCTACAAATCCAGGTTGCAATTTAAAGCACTACAAAGTGTGTGCCACAACCAACTGCGTTTATGCAACTAAACCAGCAAATTAAAGCTATGCATGCACCTGACAATAATATCCCATGTAAGACCAGCTTACCAATAAGGAACCAGCAGAAACAGCAGTTGTTGTGATACGGTTGCAGAAAACAAGAAACAGTGAGTATTTGAAGTACTCCTTATCTACCCCATAAGGAACTCTCATGATCTTTTCCTGCAAGAACAAAATATATATAAGTACACTGGTTTCTTCATATGTTAGCGTATGGAAAACCAAAGAGCTGTTATTATAAGGCGAACAAGGCAAAAAGAAGCTGCAAGTTAACTGAAAGTAAAGATTAAATAAATGAATGGTTGAAGAGCTGAATCTAATTAGTTCGAACCACTTATGACAGGTATATACATTATACAGCCAAACAACCATCAAGAGGTATAAAGATTTTAGGATGGCTAATCAAGAGCTGAATCTAATTTGTTACTGACTTGTTTATGATGGCTCATCAAGCTTGTATTTTTCCCAACAAAGTAAACATTATGCACTCACTCAAAAAAAAAGAATATATATATATATGTATGTATGTATGTATGTTAAAAAAAGTCTACAGGTAATGACTTCATGAGACATTTAATCAAATAGAACCGCCAATGGTACTTCGGAAACTTCTTTTGTAAGCCTAAACAACAGAGATATTACATGAACATTCGAATTAATCACATCTATCACACTAGAAGACCACACTGGGGTTAGTCAAGTCACACCAGAATTAACTAGATAATCCACACTGTTCGTTACATTATTGGATTCAGACAGGATGTGATTAAAAACTCTCAAATTAATGTGAGAATCGTTAAAATCAGCAAATCCAATAGGTAATCGAATGCAATAATTCGATTCGAATCCAAAAAAATAGTCGAAATCAGCATTTCTGTGAAAAGATTCGGATTCGTGAACTGAAACCTGCAGAATGAGAAAATAGCAAGCAGATTGAGAAGAAGAAGATGCCGATAGAACAAACCTGCAAAACACCATAGGTGACGAGTGTGACCATGATTCCGGACACCGCAAATATTCCTTTAAACAAATTGTTTTCCCTCCAATCACCTGACAGAGAAGAGGTTAATCCCGCCATAGCCCAAGAACGGCACGCACATAGAACATAAGAAAACCTGGAAATAAGAAGACAGCCAGGAAAAAGTGGCGCAAAAGAGAAGAGGCAAGCGTGGAACACTAAGCTTGGAGAGATCGGACTAGGGAACAGCGAGCTCTGATTTTTCCCACTAGAGTGTTAACGTCAGACTGAGTTCGAAAAACAACGGAAAGGCATTGGGCCCTCCCAGCCTCAGGCGTCCCGCTTTCTCCGGCGCGCCTTTCTAGCACCAGGGGCTTCCACGTCAGTCTCCGCCTTCACTGAAAGGTTCAACGACTCTCGGCTTCCTTTGACTTGATGGGCCCAAATGACGGGTCCTCTGAAACGGGTCACACCGGTTAGTGCGGATGAAAATTAGGAGAGAAATTTTTTACCAATAACAAATTTTTTATTATTTATAAAAAAAATTAAATTTAATATTTATTTTCTGTCTATTTCTCTTCACTTTTCTTTATTTGAATAATAAAAAATTTTAGAAGGGAAAGGGAAATTTTCTAAGATTTTCCCTCCCCTCCTCTTTTAACCTTCCCCCAAAATTAGAGAAATTTGAAGAAAAAGTGTCATATTTTAACTTATATTAATTAACATACATATAATTTTACTCTTTTTTAATATGTTTAGGTTGTCTCCCTTTTAAATTTATAATATACATTATTAGTATTATATTATATTGTATTTTTTACCTCTCTATACATATTTTTAAGAAGAAAAACAAATTAATATACACATTTTGAAAGTTGCAGGTAAATTTTTTTTATTATATGAAAAATATTAATTCTCCTTTATATACTATACTTCAAAAACTTTTATATTGACTGGTGTCTATTTTGTTTATATTGATTATATTTTTATATTGTTGATTACCTTTTTTTTATATTATTAAAATCCCTCCCCTCCCCTCCCTTTTTATTTATCCAATCGTTAAAATAAAATCTTTCTCAAGCCCTCCTTTCACCTCCCCTCCATTAAAATGCTTCCCCTTCCCTCCATTGAGCCAAACATTTAAACGTCGGCAAAAACAAAAACTATGAAGTGCTGGATTTAAAATTGACAGAAAAATGGAATAACATGATAAAAATTGATTTTATTTGTGAAATGTCTTTCAGGCCCCAAAAAAAAAAAGTAATGAGGAAAAAACAAGTAAAATTGAGGGTTTAAACTTTAAACATCATTGATAAAAAATCAAGTCAAGAAATTTTATTTCAATTAGATTTGACAATATTTAAATATACCCCAATAATATCATACATTCAATATTTGTATGAAAAAGGTGCTGTTGAGTAATAATGACAAAAATACAATAAAATATTCATAACTTGATTTTTACTCTATTAGAAATAATTTTTTAATAGATTAAACTAAGAGGTCCCGTATTCACACCTTACCTCATTTATACGTCAGATCGAACCATCCACACAACGCTTTTAAATTGTCTGTAAGAATAAGCTGTATTATTCAGATTTAAACGAATGGATAATGATCCGCATCTTACTAAAAGGACAAAGCACGTACGGTGGGCAATTTTCAGATTATCTTGTTTCCTACTGGTGTTGATCAGAATCGTGTAGGTGTGAGCTCTGAGCTATACGACAATCCCACGCAACTCGTGTTAGCTTGTGGCTCAGAGCCTAGCTACACTAGTAGTTATAAATATAGGATAAAGTTTCCGTCTGCAAAAAGGAGCTTACAATACCCCAACTAGTGGTGCATCTCCTCTCATTTGTCCATGTTACTACTGTTTTGGTCACAACAGTCACCTGAAAAAGAAAAAGGAAGTTATAGGATTTGATGAAACCATAAAAACTAAATAAACGAATTTGCACAGCAATTTCTGGGAGCAAAACTCTCAAGCGCAAGTTGATGGATTCTGCTTCATTCCCTCGCTTCTTAATCTCCCACGTCATATACAGCTCAAGGTAGCGTTTCAATCTTTTTCCTTTCGTGATATGAGACAATTGATGTGAGTATTGAATTTAAGAGCAGTATGAACACTGTGTGGCAGCTTGAATCGCTCTTCCTTGACAGTTCAGAGTAAAAGGAATGGGCTGTGGAAGAAAAGGTTTTGTGAAGTTGGGGTGGGAAACTCGTATGGTGAAACCAGCACGAACAAGAACGAGAATGGGTCAGTGTTCGGTGCGATGGATGAGTCATCTTCACCACCGTTTGGAACATTAGACGCAGAAATCACACCAGAAACTACAGATTTCTTTGTGAGTGATGCAGAAGGTGATCCAGATTGCCCCTCCAAAGGTTACTCCTCGATTGAACAGGCGCTTAATGTACTGCGCCAAGGAAAGGTTGGTCTCATTATTATAATTTGCCTATTGCCTCTCAGATTCTATATATACACCTGTTTACAAAACTATTAAAAGAAATCAGTTTGTGATGAATCTCTACCAATAAAGGCATTGGTTTGTGCTAGTTTGTGATTGTGGTAGATGATGAAAATGGGGAAATTGAAGGGAATCTTGTAATGGCTGCATGGATGACTAGTCCGGAGCATGTGGCCTTCTTGATAAAGCACGGATCAGGCATTATTTCTGTGGGCATGAAGGATGAGGACCTTCAAAGATTGAAACTTCCTCTCATGTCTCCTGATTCTGAATTTGAGGATTCTTCTGCCCCGGCTTTTACTATCACTGTGGTATGTTTCATAGTCTAAAATCATCCTACTTGTGAGCTTGCAGCAACAAACAGAAACACTTAGCCTATATTTGGCTCAATGGAGAAGAGGGGAAGGGAAGGGAGGGTTTGAGAGGGATTTTATTTTACTTTATTTAGATTGATGAAAAGAGAAGGGAGGGAAGAGATTTTAATTTTGTAATTAGTAAAATTAAATAAATATAATTATCTTTTGTTTAATATATAAATATTATTATAATTATATACATACTATTTGAAAATAGTATCGATATATTGATCAACATAAGGTAAAATATTAGCCTTATCCTCAAAATTCCTCTAATTTTAGAGGGGAGGGTTAGAAAATTTTCCCTCCCCTCCTAAAAATTTTTGCTATCTAAATAAGAGGAAGGGAGCAAAATCCCCACTTTCCCTCCCTTCCCCTCCCCTCATACCAAACATACTCTTATAGTTTTGTCCTTTGTGTGTGTTTAGGATGCAAAAGTTGACACTTCCACGGGCGTATCAGCTGCAGATAGAGCAAAGACAGTTATAGCTCTGTCATCTCCAGACTCAAAACCAGAAGATTTCAGAAGGCCAGGTCATGTGTTTCCCCTCAAATACAGAAATGGTGGTGTTCTCAGAAGAGCAGCTCACACTGAGGCTTCTGTGGATTTGGTCACCATGGCTGGCTTGAGACCTGTCTCTCTTATTTCAGCTATTGTTGATTCAAAGGATGGTTCAATAGCCCCCTTACCTCTCCTTAAAAACTTGGCACTACAACACAACATACCCATTGTTTCAATAACTGATTTGATAAGGTAAGTTTTGTGATTGTTCTGTTACACTTCGCCAATTTTCAAAGCTGGATGCAATGTCACAAACTTCTCCTTATATTCACGGTGAAGGTACCGGAGAAAGCGAGAAAAACTGGTTGAAAGAACTAGCTTCTCACGCCTCCCTACTAAATGGGGCGTATTCCAAGCATATTGCTACCACTCTAAATTGGATGAAACTGAACATGTGGCTATTGTGAAGGTATACCTCCATATATGTTATGCATAGTGGCTTTGATTTGTTGTTTCCAGTTAGTTTCATGTAAGTTTCTGAGACATAAATGGCCAGGGAGAGATTGGAGATGGGCAAGATGTGTTGGTGAGAGTACATTCAGAGTGCATAACAGGGGATATATTTGGATCAGCTAGATGTGACTGTGGGAACCAGTTAGAGTTGGCTATGAAATTAATTGAAGAAGCTGGGAGAGGAGTAATTGTGTATCTTCGAGGTCATGAAGGAAGAGGCATTGGACTTGGTCACAAACTAAAGGCATATAACTTGCAGGATCAAGGTCGTGACACTGTTCAAGCCAACTTAGACCTTGGCTTAGCTGTTGATGCTCGTGAATATGGCATTGGTGCCCAGGTCTGTTCTCTCCTCCTCCTCCTCCGTCAGCGAGATGCACATTAGTATTTTGCATATTCTGATGTTAACTAACTGCAGATTCTGAGGGATTTGGGAGTTCGAACAATGAGGTTAATGACAAATAACCCGGCAAAGTTTGTTGGATTAAGGGGGTATGGTTTGGCAGTGATAGGGCGGGTTCCAATGTTGACACCGATCACAGAAGAAAACAAGAGGTACCTGGAAACAAAACGGACCAAAATGGGTCATGTTTATGGCTCTGATTTACAATCTCCATTAGCTGGATTCATCGATCCCATTGTAAATAAGGAGGACCTACCGGACAAGGAAGATTCAACCTAGTACATAGTCAAAACTCAAAACAAACAGGCGAGCTTTTCTTACTGAAGTGAAAGAGATGTGCGAGGCATTTAACGTTCATTTGTGAAGATTGTAAGATTTTACTACTGGAACATTTTAAATCACAGGATTTTTTTTCCCTCGGGCGAGTGCTCTTTGGACTTCCACTCTGTTTTAGCAGTAGTGTATTTAAGTTAAAGACATGAAAGCCTTACCCAGGGGACAAAAGTTACTGTAACGGGCAATCAGTGTGACATTGACATCACGTATATAGGGTGAAAAATCTGATAGAGAAGTTTTAGATGAGTGAAATAAGTATGTCGGTATCTGAGGGGCTTCAAACTTCGCACTACTGTCATGAGTGATGATTTGTTTATGGACAAATAAACAAGAAAGAGAACTGAAATATACATGTAATATATGGGAAAATATATATATATACATACATACATGTAATATAAAATAGATGAGTGAAATAAATTGGACTTCTGTTTGCGCTATATATTATTGTATTCTAAATTTTTATTCTTAAAGGCATCATTGATGTTTTTTTTTTTTTGCCTTGTATAATTGATGTTATATCTACACACAGTTACTTTGCATCAACACCGAACCATGTTTTTCAAACAAAAAAAAATTCAACAACGTCTCGTTCTTTTTGGGGTCTAAAGTTGGATTGCAAACCACTTTTAAAACTCATTTGGATAAAGCTTTTAAGAAGAGCATTTGGTGTAAAATGTTTTTTTTTAAAATACCTTTTGAGAATAGCTTTTGTAAAAAAGTTAATTTTGAAGAAATGAGAGTGTTTAGATAAATGTTATCTTTTTCTACCGTGAAATGACAAAAAAGGCATTGACTTTTATAATAATTATATATAAGGGTTGTGATAATATATAAATTATTTTTACATTAAAATTTTATAATAAATAACAAAATGTGTATAAATTGGATTAAAAAAAATTAAAATTGCAACATTAGTCCATATTATAAAATGATAAAAAATAGGCCAACATATATTTGTTTAAAAAAAGGAAGTGTAATATATTTTGTGTGAAAAAATGTAATATATTTATTAATTTTAGCATTATTTTACAAAGCATTTTCTTATTAATTATTTTACAAAGCATTTTCTTTTGAGTGATATATTCCATGGTCTACACTATGAAAACATACAACAGATGACCTTTTCATTGTGTTGTCGTTATGTGTTGAACCATGGACAACCTGCTGGTGTCTCTGTTTTATTTAATTAGAACTTACATGAATAATATCACATAATTCATTATTTCAAAAAAGCTTATTATGAATTACATTTTTAATAAAAATAATACTTTACTAAAGTCTTGCTCTTGTTAAGTTCTATATCAAATTGTTTGCCTCACCATATAAGGGGGGAAAAAAGGCTGGAAACTCTGTCTGGGGTTTTTTGATTCAAAAGCAATTCAAAAAATCAAATAGCATTCCATCAATTGTTCCCAATTACAGTTACTTCAGTTCTGTTGTGGATTATGTCAAAAGGTAAGATACGTCCTTCAATCTCTTTTTCTTCAGACATACTATCCTTGAATTCTCTTTGATGGCGTTTACATGAGAAAATCTCCCACTTACTCACAATCTCTTTTCCATTGTTTCTTTCTCCAAAGCCAAAGATCTAATTTAAGAATATAGATATCTATCAAAATGGCCAGTGTTGCACATAACACTCAACAAGTAGGTGATAGCTTGAGGTATTCACCTCTTGAATCACCTTTCTCTTCATTGCAAGCTCCTTATTTCATTGCTATAAATCATAAAGAAGAACCAAGCCCTTCTTCAACAGCAAGCAAAATCATGCCACTTATTCTACTAGTAATAATTGTTATAGCAGTCATCTTATTCATCTATGGAATTATTCATTTGGTTCTTTGGCTCATAATCAGGACTCTGCCATACTCTTCACCTCTATATCATTCCAATAGATTTCCAGAATCCACACGCTCTCGGGCTTTTCAAAGGCAGCTTCATCATCTCTTTTGCTTGTATGATTTGGGATTAGAACAATCTCTCATGGACACTCTGCCTGTTTTTTACTACGAGGACATCTTGGGTTTGAAAGCATATGAGAGAAATTCAGGGGACGTCTTGGGTTTTTTACTTATTCACCATATAATTTGCTTCTTCGATTTCAATGTTCTTTTCAGAAAATCAGGGTTTCCATATAATCAAGTTCTTCTATTCTTTATTTCAAGGCAAAACAAACCAAATTCAAACAAATCAATGTACAATAACAAAGTGGGTTCAACAGAAGCAAATGGCATTATACATCTGAAATACTACCAACGGGATCTCAAACTCGACAGACCAAGGAAGAGTGGGATCACACAATCAACTTCAATTGGCATGTAGAGAATCTTATAGAGAAGAAGAGTGGGACTTGCATACCTAGCTCACGACAAGCCCAAACCACCGTGTACGACGAAGACAATGAACGTCAGCCCAAATGAAGTATAGTCAAATCTTGGCTTCTAACAACACCACGATGGCTCCAGCATGTTCTTCTTTCTTGATCGAAGCTCACAAGGTCTGTCGAGCTACAGATCTGTGATCCAACTTTTCAGAATCCCACTCTTCTTCGTCGCCGCAAAACAAGAACATCCATACAAAGACAACAACAGAAATAGAGAGAGGGCGACACTGACTTCAGATGCTGTAAAATCCTCTTTCCATAAAACCGCAATTAACAAATATTTTACAACATAATAAATAATTTAGATGAGTTAACCATGATAGAAAAGTTTAAATCTAAATCTTT
>JBAGKO010000014.1:20814605-20830563 GCA_037177275.1 Acacia concinna
GTTGTTGTCGTTGTTATTACTTATTTACCATAAGTCATGTATATCCTTAAACTTTAAAACACATGTAGATAAATAATAAATATATTTTTGTGGGTTAGTATAATGTAATGTCATTATATTTTTACCATAGTTGTAGTTGTAGTCTTGCAGTTCTCCTTCAAGTTTCTTTTCATTTAAAATATTAATTAGTCCCTATATTTTAATGAAAACATGTATTATTTTGCCTCTTAAAGGACCATAATCTATGGTTTCAGACTATAATGACTAAAATAAAAATTATGATAAATTATAAGAATTATACATTGTAGTAATATTTTTTTTTCAATCAAAATAATATAATTTCATTAAGTAGCCAAAAGCTACAATCCAAAATTCAAATTAAGTTGGCAAAAAAAATCCAAATTAAGAATTCGGAACACTTCTTCTTCTTCTTTATTTATTTTCAAATCAAAACAAACCTATAACTAAAACAAAGAATAGAAGCTAGCCATTATAAATGTGACAGGTGTATTCACATCCCATGAGGAGGATATGACTCCATAAATGAAGCCTTCACAACCGATACATCACCAAATTTGCGTCTCTAAAATTTCATAGTTTGATCAAAATTATCCACATAAATGTAAAAAAGCTCATGAAAATTTATTGTAAAGTCTTAAAAAGCTAAGGAAATTATTTACAAAGGAGAGTTTTAATTATATGGTTTAATATTTTAGGAGATTAAAGGGAGTAATGACAAGCTCAAATTAATAAGGGGTTAAGGTGCACTTAGAATCCTGAAGTATTTTTTTAAGAGCACCTAACAGCTTCTTAAAATATTTTTTGGTGAACCAAACATCCTAAAATGATTTTTTAGATGCATTGATACCTTAAAATATTTTTTATGACATGATTTTAAATGTACCTAAAAATATTTGTATGGTGTTGGATATACTTAAAAAAAATATTTGAAGGTGTTGGAGGCATTAAAAAATATATTAAGACACTGAACGCACATAAAAAAATATTTCAAAATACTGGACGCATAACAAAATATTTTAGGATACTGAATACTCTTGAAAATATACTTTAGGGTGCTAAATGGGGTAACTCGAGATCAAAATAGTGATATGTTATGGGGTTCAGGTGTAATTTAGGTTTATCTAATAGTCTTAATGCTGAGTTATGGGGTATACTGTGGGCCTTAAAGCATGCATGGAGTTGAGTCAGGAGGAGAATTATTGTTGAAACAGATTGTTTGAAGGCTGTTTCTTTGATTTCAGATGGATGGGAGGATAAACATCCAGAGTGGAATTTGTTGACGGAAATTCGTGCATGAATGGAAAAAGAGTGAGAAGTTAGATTAACTTGGTGTAAGCGTGAGGTTAATCTAGTTGTTGATTTGGTAACAAACGAAGCTTTTCATGATGATGTGGATTTTCAGTTTTTTACATCAGTATCATCGAATATATCTACTGCTCTTGCAGCTGATGCAGCTATGTAGTTTTTGTTGATTTCACTCATAAAAAAAAGTGTGAAGCCTTTTTTTATTTTTTGTAATCTTGGTCCACCATGTGAAAACTATTGAATTAGAGAAATCCTTATCATTTCAATTTTTCTCGTTTATAGCTTTCTCTGGTGAGAGGACAGATGCCCTAATTCATCTAAACCAAGTGCCTCACTAATGATTACCTATTTGCAGAAAGATTAGTGCATATTAATTATTAATTAATTGATCTAAAAGAGCAAGTTATTAAAGCCCACAGAAAAATACAACGTCATCATCATTTGTAATTCAATAAAGCTAGTATTACGTGTATGTTTGGAAAATAGGAACTTCCTTCTCTTATTCTTTAATTTCTTGTATAAGATAATTGTTTGCGTGCTGCTTATGGTTTACAGGGAACACCTTCATCATACTAGTACTGCTCAGCATTCCTTAGAAACCATTTGCATCAATAATAAGAGTTTTAATTTGGCACCTTAAACGATAGATATCTTTTAGGTGAGTAAACAAGATGATTAAGATTTATATATATAAGGGTAAACTTGCAAAAATACACATTTGGTTTTTTTAAAAGTGCACCCAATACTAAGTGTTTTTTTTTTTCTCGTGTGTACAAAAGTGACTATTGATATTAGGGCTTACATGTATGATAACTCATATGTGATAATTCTCTATGTCTAGCTTCAGACAAGTTAAGTATTTTTTTATTTTTTTAAAATAATAAATTAATATAGAGTGTGTTTAGAATAACAGTGGGAAAAGTGACTATTTATAATCAGATTTATAGATAAGTCAGATTATATATAAGTCAGATTGTGTAATGTGATTATATTTGAATGGATAGTAATATAAATCACTTATAAGTTACTTATGTAAAAGTAAAATTTGTTTGGTTGATATGTTGAAAAGAAACTTTTGATGGAAAATGACTGAAAATAATATGAGTCATATCATATGATCTTCAAAAATGTCAACTGGATCTTGTAATTAACACTGGAGGGAGTATATATTATAATTAAATGTATTGTAATATTTACACTACATTCGGTTCTAATTATAAGAGCCAATTAACTTTTTTAGAGAAAATAATGAAGCAAAATATGATACTTAATTATATCGTATCTTTTGTTTTATTATATTATATCCTTTCGATCCTAATTATTAGGCCCAGTTGATTTTTAGGAGAAGTTAAGGAAGCAAAATAAGTTACTTAAATATATCATATGTTGTGTTTTATTATATTATTTATTAGTTCATAAGTCAAATAAAATAATTTGAAGAAAACCTATAAATTTTAATGTTTTAAATTAATGTATCTAGCTTTCTTATAATTCTTTAAAAAAATCAACTAACCTTTATAATTAAGTCCAGAGAGCATATATTAGTTCATAAATCAAACAAAATAGTTGATAAGAAAAATGATAAATTTAAATGATTTAAAATAATATAATTAGCTTTATTAGGATTCTCTAAAAAAGTTAACTGGATCTTATAATTAAGACCGGATAGAGTAAATTGTAACGATTTTATTTTTATTTTATTTTTTTAAAAAAAACCCTTCTTTGCATAGAAATCAAATGTTTCATTAAGCATCAAATTTTTGCTTTAAGGTATCGGACGTTTTGCATTAATCTGACGCTTTCATAACTGAAGAAACACATATGCACTTTTTTTTACCGCAGAAATCAAATGTTAGGAGCAGGTATTGGACGTTTATTTCCTAGAAACGTGATAACAAACAAGCACATAAGTGGGTAGATGTGGAATTTTTTTTCCCCTTTTCATTTACTATCATCTAAATTAAAATTTTAATCCAAGTAAACCTTAAAAATAAAAAAGATTAAACTTAATGGTCAAGATATATTTTTGCCCAACTTTTACAACTAGTCACTTTTGCACCTATTAAAAATACAAGGGTTTGTTTGGATGAGAATAAAAGTGGAGAGAAAATAGGAGAAAATAATTATTAGGTTTAAAAACTTGTATAAATAGTCAAAAAAGTTGTTATATTTAGAAGTTTTCTCCCCTAATTTTCTTTACCCCAAATTTTCTCTCCATTCAAATATAGAGTTAGTGTTGGGCACACTTTTAAAAATACCACACATATATTCTTGTACCTTCACCTTATATATAAATATATATTGCTCGCATATAAAATAGATCTAGGCATGCAGCCATGTGAACGAAAAGTAGAGTAATATTGCTTGCATCAAAAACGGAAAAAAGAAACAACAACAAAAAAAGAAAACGAAGAAGAAGGTAATGGTTCTTTAATGTTCGTTTACCTTATATGCACCCAGGTCTACCCATAAAATATGGAGTATAATAATAGATTTCTTATTATGATAAGTAATTTATAAGAAATGATTTTAAAAAAAAAATTACTTATTAAAAGTAAGTTATGTTCAGAAAGAAAGGAATAGAAGTGACTTTTTTTTTTTCTATTAGAAGTATGTTTGAATTATAAGTAGAAAAGTAACTTATGATATATATATTTTTTAATATATTTTTTTAAAAAAAAGTTTGTCATGTATTTTTAATTTGATAATTATATAATTTTAATGAGATCATTCTTTTAATATTATCACAATAATTTTTTAAAAAAAACTAAAAAAAAGTAAGTACACAATTAATTGTTCAACGGTACAGAAGAGGGTGAGTGATGAGCTGAAGCCGACGTTGGGGAGGAAAAAAATTTTCCTCTATGAAGAAGTCGCAAAGGTCTATTGGCATGGATGTAAGAGCAAGTAAGAGAAGGTGAGTGATAAGAGGGCGTTGAGCTGGAAGGAAAGAAGTAGAGCTATCAAGCTAGAGAAGGTGTGGTAGGTGGAAAAAATAAGAAGGCATAAAGATAAATCCAGTGAAAAAATAACTCAAAGTCATTTTTAAAAAAAAAAAGAGCTTTTAATAAATAAGTCAAATTTAAATGAACTCATGCCAAACACCCTTAAATCAAAAAATAACTTATACAAATAAGTTACCTTTCGGCTCAAAATGGAGGTACCAAACAGATGTCCACATATATCGTTTGCATTCAAATCTATATATATATATATATATATAGACACACACATATAATGGAATTATTATTATTGCAAGTTTTTTGACACGAAAATAGTTTGGGTTGCTTACTACAAGTCCACGAGGTGTTCACATCACCAGTGAGATTTAAATTATTATTGCAAGTTATATTTTCTTTGACCAATTGCAAGTTACTCTATATTAAACTTAGTATTAAAATTTTGTGTAAAATGGTTTAATAATAATAAAAATTAAAAAGCAGTAGTACCTGTCTGAATGAAGGCCCGTCGTGTTCAACTGTAACACAGAACCGAACAGTAACAAACGCGCCAACAAATTTCCTAACGCCGTTAAGACCGTCCTGAACGGCCTCTCTCTTTCTCTTCCTTCGATCATAGTCTTCCTTCCTCGTCAACCTTTCCCCTCTCTGCAACAAAGGACGCATTCTCCTTCTTTCCTGACTTTCTCTCTCTAGAAGTTTCATCTCTTTCGTGGAGGCTTTCGGCAAAGGTGCGGTTTCCTCACGTCAGCTTCGCTCTTCTGTGTTTGTATGTAGAGATTCGTATTACTCTCTTATACGCGGGAAACTCATTTATATATCGATTGCCGAATTCCTCAAAGAAAAGTCTCTTTTTGTTTCGTTTTTTTTCTTCCTCTGAAAATTTTTATTTCTTAGTTTTTTCTTTTTCTGGTGGTTCCGACTGTAATTCCGTGTTTTCTGCATGGATTTGGGATCCGGGTTTTGAATAGCTTCAAATCTCGGGCTATTTGTCCCCTGGATTTTAACTCACTCTTAGTTCTCTTCGAGTAACTGGTTGGGTTTCCTGTCCCTTTTTGAATTTTCCCCGAAATTTTTTGTATTTGCCGAATATGTTTGCTTTCTAATGAGTTCCCCCCGTTGATTTGCGTTTATACAGTAGAGTTGCGATCTAATTCAACATAATCTTCCTTGTCAAACTCTGTGTTCACGTTAATGGAGATGAGTCTGTCGAGTTGCATTGCTTTTGCAGCTGTTTTCACTTTCTAATTTTCTTTTGGGATGTATGTTTAGAAACATCCTTTTGGAATGGGAGATACTTTAAACTCCTGTTGTTGACTGCCCCCACACCATCGACCATACATACTCTTTTGGTTCTGAACCTTTCTGGTCTCCTCTTTCTGTTTGTGATTGTGGAGGTATTACATCCAAATGCAGAAAAACTGCTAGTTGCGGAACGATGACTATTTTGGTTGGTTGTTTGTTCTGTGTAAAAATTTGGATTAAAATGATAATTTGTTTCATACTTTTAGTCCCTGTTGTTCCTGTTACATTGTTGATTATCTATAGCTGATTTTGTGTTACTGCCATTTTGTTCCAGGGTAAACCTGTATTTACAAGTTAATGGTGCAGATTTGTACCTGCTGATATAACTGGCGGTGGTGTTGATATAATAGGGTTAAGACATTTGCACATTTAAGCATGGGTGCTGCTTGCTGTGTTGCTTCCAAAGATACAGATAAAACCTTACAAAGTGGATCAACTAATGAAATTTTACATCGCTACTCTCCAACATGGAGTTTTCGCTGGGATCATCGAAGACGTGTGGCTGGTGAAGATACTTCTATGAACTGGCTTTCTGATGCTGTTAGCCTGAATGATGGATCAGAAGACAAAAACGACTCAGCATACAAGTCAGATGATGGATTATCACTGCAGACTTATGAAAGTCAAAGAGGGCGAAAATCACCAATTTCAGAAGGAATTGCTGAACATGCAAGGACTTTAAGTTCAGGTAACTTTTGTGGATTCTTCTTTTTGATTTAAAATAAGCTATCACCTGCTTGGAATGGATTGTGGGAATCAGATTTTGCGTCTGTCACTTTGTTTTTGAACTATTTATCTTTGATATGAGATCACATGCTATATTATTGGATAATCACAAATTTGATCAGAAAATATGAAATAAGTGTTATGATTGAGGAACATTCAGGTCTGGGCACATCGTGATATTCTCTTGGATATTTGGATGCATGTGCTAATGAACTGAAGGGAAAAAGTTGATTTTTGCAGCTAATGTGGTTAAAATAGAGTTCTGTAAAGCCACAGAGTTCTTGTAATGGAGGAAAGGAACTGGAATTATGAAGTGTAGTAACTATGAATTGTTTCTGTTTTGAGTATCTTAAGATTGGGCCAACTAATGAAGAATCAATTGATACTTTTAAAATACAATAGGACCATAAATTATAACATAAATGGACTGTCAGGCATATATTCTCAGACCGGTGTTTCATAAAGCATAATTTCATCTATGGAAGAAAACAACCACTCAGTAGACAACTTATTATGAAGTAATGTGAGCAGGCTGCCACGTTATGCAACATTGGCTTTGTTTTCTGTGGGATTATTCCTTTAGTGTTGTATGGAAAGAAGTTGACTAAAGATATGTGAGGTTAAGTAGATTTTGAGCCTACGCCTTAGAATCTGAAGTGAGCTATATTATTCATGACTTATTAACAATGCAGTTTTCTTTAGATTTTATATTGTGGGTAGACATATTGAATCTTGAATTTTAGCACAGCAAGATACCGTATTTTATAAGAACAGGACTTGGTTTTGTTGATGGAAATCTAGTTGGGGGAACAAATAATTTGATAATTTGAAAAAAATGCTGGAAGTTGCTTTCTTTTGTTGATGTGGAGTGTTCCTATGAAGGAATGGGATCATTTTACTTGTCTAAGAAAGTACTTCTCTTTTGGATAGTTCTTGTCATTTGTGGAAAAAAAGTAGGAGACAGAACGTAGTTGTCAGTCTTTACAAGTTCAATAATGATTCCTGTATTTTGTATTAAAAAAATAAGAAAAGAATCCTTGTAAATCATGTTCCTAAACATTTACCCTGTATACACTCTCAAAGAATAAGGCCACCCACTTCCAAAGATACGGGGGCAGGGGTTTCGTTATGCTGTGGATTTCTGCTTTAGGGCTTTGTTAGATGACAATCTTGATCTGAGATATGCATAGTCTGTCGTTGTCTTAAACTGTTGTCTGGTATTTATAGTTCTCTTAACTGGTTGATTTGTCTTTGACATGGTTATTTATGCCTGTGGCAGATCAATCTAATTCAAGGAATGTCTCTATGGATGGGAGTGTGGAACAGGTTAGATTATAATTATGAATTGACTGTCTGTTGTTTTACATTTTTATATGGTTGAGTGTCCATGATCTCTTTGACAATCTTCCTATTTGTGATTTATAATATAGGTGAAAGGGTCAGCAGAATCATCTATAGTATCAATTACATCCCCCTCTAAACCACCATTTTCAATGCCTTCAACATCCTTTCTTGCATCTTCTCTTTCATCCCAAAGCCACCAACCTCCATCAAGCCCAGCCCCACTAAGGCAACATAACCATTCTCCTAAAGATCAAATATTAAGGCAAGTTTATCCTGGTCAAATCCCAGGACCCAAATCACCAAACAGCTTGCCTGCTTCAGAAGAAAGGTCTGTGTTCCCTTCTTGGAGCAATGAATCACGTAGGTGCTCCCAAGGTGGTTCTTCTGATGGCTGGTCTATACCTGGTTTTTCTGGGCCGATGGGCGCTTTCCATGGAGGTAGATGGTCATTTGATAGTGAGTCCTTTGGATTTGATGATGAAAAGTTTGCTAGGACCAGTAGCCGGATTTCAACTTCATACTCTGATCTGCATACATGTGGTGTTTGCTCAAAGCTTTTAACCGAGAAGTCTTCATGGAGCACCCAAAAGATAATTGCAAGTAATGAACTTTCAGTTGTTGCTGTTCTTGTCTGTGGACATGTTTATCATGCTGAATGTTTGGAGAGCTTGACACCCGACATAAACAAGTATGATCCAACTTGCCCAATCTGCACCTTCGGTGAGAAACAAACTCTTAAGTTGTCTGAAAAAGCTCTGAAAGCTAGAATGGATTTGAAGGCTAGAAATAAGAGGTCCATGAATCGAGTTGTGGATAGTGGTACTGATGATGATTCAATTGTGTTTGATCACTTCAAGGGTGAAGGGAACCAATGTAAAATTTCCCGGATGCGCTCAAATTCCAGTGGAAGAAGGTCCTCCGGGAAACCCTTTTTGAGGCATTTTTCATTTGGCTCAAAGAGTCGTAAAGACTCATCAGAAAACCCTCCTGCAAGAAAAAAGGGCTTCTTTTGGTCAAAATCTAGCAAGTAATAAGATGCCTATTGGCTCTTCTGGAGGTAAGTTGATTTGTCTTCATTTTGTTTCTTGCCCCAGCTAATCCAAATTGTATGCACAGAGTTAGAGTTGCATTATGCCATACATTAGCATCACATAAATAAAAGTTCGCTTTTATTTCCTTGTGTAGTTTAGCAACTATTGCGCTTGCTGATTATTTTTATCTGGGGTTGGTTTTATGGGGAACAGAAATTAAAATTTAAAACTTCGATATTCCCAATCTACATATTGTAAGCACTATATGCAGTAGTTTTTTCTCCCTTGGGCTAATCCATGCGTATTCTTCGTTTTCTTATTAAAGCAGGCTACGTGTTGATCGTCTCCCCAACCCCAGACAAAAAGGTTATGGCGAGGGCTGGATGTTATTAAGTTTTGATTTTGAAGTCCAATCCTTGATTACGACTGGATTAGAGGCTGAAGTTACCCTCTAAAAGTTGAAGTGAAAAAGGTAGAGAAGGATTGATTTAATATGGAGAGAAAGTTATGGTGTTTTGAAATCAGGGTTCTTATTATGTACAGATAGATGGCTTAGTTTATTGGATGGATATATATCATTCGCAACCCAATTACTTTGGGGATCTGCTGATGATATAATGATAATGCTTGCCGTTTGGCCTCGGCGAGCTTCTGGATTTAGGCGATGGTTTATAGGCAAAATACCAATGATTTGTGTTTGCTTTCAAAGTTGGTCGCCTGTAATGAAAGAGCAGTTTTCATTCAAGAAGACCGCGCATAGAATTTAATGCTTTGCCTGTAACAGACTGAATTCGATGTCTTATGTTTTATTTTTTGGGTTCACATCTTCAAGTATGTATGCCCCACCTACTTAAATTCCTTGTTGACTGCATGTTGAATCATCTTGTCATCTATTTAATTCTGCCTACCATTAAAATTCTTTGGTAGGCCCCCCCGGAATTAGCCAGTTTTGAATTGAAAGGTATGCAAACTTGATATGGTAAGGTATAAATATTTCATCACTATTCTTCGTTTTTTTTTTTGGGAAAAATTGTACTAGAGTCCCAAAAGTAAGAGAAAATACGACCGTCATTATTGATTAGCCATATTTAATCACGGTCATTTCACAATTCAATTATATTGCCCAAATGTCTTATAAGATTTGCATGGAAATTAAAGATTTCAAAGGACCTTTAAATCGTATTTTATCTGTTTTGCCCAAATGTCTTATGTAACCAGCATATAATAATGAGGTTATATGCATATAACCTCATTATACTCTAATAAATGTTGATAAATTAAGAATGACAACCAAGCCATTTCTGGATCATAGTACCAATTGTTACATATCAAACAAGTTTTCGAGTACACAGATTATGATACTGGATCATATAATCATATTACCAACTATTGCATATAAGACAAATTTTCAAGTACAAACTGAAAAAGTAAGAATGACGGCCAAACTCTTTATGTACTATAGAGTCATGCTATAAATCTTATAATTTGATCAACAATTAAATCCTAATGTAAAAATTAGGATGTTACACTTCATCCCTTCATCCTCCATTTTTTTTTTCCTGTTTCAATCATCTTCATTCTTTACCTTTATCTTCTTCCTCCATCTCTTCAATACCTCCATCTTCACCCACCTCTTTGCTTGCCCTTGCCAAGTGTTTTTTGAGCTTCTTCCTCCTTCAGCGTCCAATCCTTCCGCAACTTCCCACCTGAAACCTTCACCTTCAGCCTTGAAATACCTTCAAGAGCAAAGGATGAATTTGACTATCCAAAACTGCAAAGCCAAACGAGTCCTTTTCACTCAATATAGGCCTCATTTAATTGTTTCCCATTCCAATTGCATCATGAATATTTTATCTTGGTAAATCTCTCTCAAATTCTAATTATAAGGGCCCGTTGGCTTTTTTGGAGAATTCTAAGATTCTAAGAAAACTAATTACATTACTTTAAAACATTAAAATTTATTGTTTTTCTTCACATTATGTTGTTTTTCTTCCAATTATGTTATTCGACTTATGAACTAATATATAATGTAATAAAACACAATATATAATATGATTAAGTAATATAATTAGCTTTCTTATGATTATCTTAGAATTCTCCAAAAAAGTTAATGAACCCTTATAATTAGGACCGGAGGGAGCATATTAATTGTTGTTATTATGGTTGATTTTGGTAGTGAATTTTGCAATAATCTCTTGCACTAGATCCCTTGTAATGCCTAATTTAATTTATTTGGTGTGACAAAACTAATGGAAATATAAGCATTCGGTAAGATCGATATTGGAAAATGGGAAACAGCTGCTCCTGCTCTGCACCAATTCAATTATGAATTGTTGGATTAAATTTGATTGCTCAAATTCAATCTTTTTTAAAATATAAATTAATGGGCCCAGGTAGAAGTTGATCCAGACGATTTTAATTGTATAATTGTAATCTGTGAGAAATTAACTCCCAAAAAATTTAGAAATGAGAGACATGAGAGAATTCTTGTTCCTTTTTTTGGGCAGTATTCTTCTTACTCAGTTTGTACTTTGTACAATGTTCTTATTTTTTAGACTCATGTTTATAACTCTGAAAACGTTAAAGATTGATTGAAGGATCGGTATTAAAATTAAATGATTAATATAACTTTTGCTCCTTCAAGTTTAATCTAATTTTGATTTTAGTCCCTCAAGTTTAAAATCGATGATTTTGGCCCCTCAAATTTACTCTGTTTATATCAGTTAGTTCATGAAATTTAAAAAGAATTTGATCCTGCCTTTGATAGAAAGTAACTTATATGACATACTTATTGGAACAACTGACATAAAAACTAATATTATTTTAGTTAATTATAAGTCGGATATTTTTTTTATAACAGACAATTTTCATTACGCGATTTCTATATTTTTTTTATAACTTATATAGCAAACTTATAACAGACATTTTTTTATAACAAACAATTTTATTGCAATTACGCGATTTCGCAGAACCGTTTTATGCGAAAAGAATCTAGAGTGCTTGGCATAGTGTTGACAACTTCACTTGAAGTTGTAATCTTAGGATTTGTCTTCTATTGTTTGACTGTGGTGTACATTGAATTGCATATATAGAGAACTGGTTTGTGCTAAATTGATTGAGGGAGCAACTTCACCACATTTTCTTCTAAATTTGCTTTTATTATTCTGCATTCCCCGCCTAAATTTGCGTTTCATTATTACAGACCCGATGGCACCAAGAAGGCATATGTTAGGCTGACACCTGATTAGGATGCATTGGATGTAGCAAACAAAATTGGGATTATCTAAGTGTGAATCCTGCATCGCCTACGTTATTATCCTTGTAACAGTTGTTAGTCAGTTTCATGAACAGATCATTCCTAGGAGACTTGGGAAACATGGTTGAGTTCTACATGTTGTTTTACTATTTGGTTTATTTCTGTTCAATCGTCATTAAGCAGACTTTGGGTTACAATTTTGACATGAAATTTACATTTAAATTGGTGGGTTTAAAGAGCCTCCCATCTTTTCGTTCAGTGCGATTTAGTTTAAAATGTGTGGCGTTTGAGAGAAATGGAAAAAAAAAAATCATGGTCTCTACGGGCACCACACGGTTATCCTTGTACCTTGTTTGTGGTTGTGATTTTTGAAAGCTGCCTTTTCTCTCCATGCAATATTTTTATAGAAATAAAGCGAGGTTGGGTTTCTAACGTGACAATTGGGTTCAAAAATTACCCGAGAAGGGGAATGCCTCATAATGTAGTAAGCCGAATCCATTTTTTGAGGTTGAGGTAAAAATATCCTACAAAGCAAAATCCAACACACCTTTCCGTGGTTGCTTATCAGTGCAAGGAATCATGAAGTTGAGAAACCAAGCGGAAATTGTATCCCATACCATGGTCCAAGGGGGAAAAACTAACTATATAGTTCCTTCTATGCTTAATACAAAATCTAATTGTGGAATTGACTTGGTCCTAAATATAAAACACATTTCCTATATTTGTCAATTTTTTGTTAATTTACTTTAATTGATTTTCCCTCAATATAATAAGAATTGAAGAAGATGAATAAGGTGTTTTGAAAAAAAAAACATAATATTAATCAACTCAACTAACTTTCTTAACTTTATAAAATTAGTTTAAGGATTGTTGACCCCAACAAAAATAGTTTAAGGATTGGAGGGGAGTACATATTTTTTAAAAAAAGAAAAAAGAAAGAGCAAATTAGCTGGAACATGAGGTGGATTGTTGTGTCATCGTGTGACGGCCTAGTTGTGAAGGCCTTTCCGGTGAAACGCCTTATCTGCTCAACATCTCGTCTGGTGATGCATATTAAGAAATAGGGGAGTCCAAGGCAACAGGGAGATGATCTTAATTCACATTAGATCAGCAGATAAGACAGTTTGATCAAGAACGAAACGAGGTGGCTATGCAAGAAACATGAAAGACAAGGGCACACCTAGGAAGTCTCTTAACCCATTCTTCTTCTTCAAACTCTCCCAAGCATATCACGCACTCTCTGTTGTTACTTCCCTCATTCTTCTTAAACTGAGACGTCAGAGGAGACGATAAGACCTACAACTCTAAACCACGACCTTGAATCTGTATAGAATGATGATGATCATCATCATCATCAAGATTGGCCACCTCATTCAAATCCCTCCTTGAAGGCTGGTTTCTAGAGGAACGAGCACTAGGGATGCCATACATGTAGCACCGCAATATGCTCTAGAATGTTATTATGATGAAGAGGGTAGAGAATATGACAATTGAGGGTACCTCGTGCCCTTCTCAAAACAAAGAATCATCCTCTGGTGTGCCTGAATTGGAAGGCGTCATTCTCGGCTCAAGTAAATAGAGCCTTTCCCAACCACCATTTCAATCTACTAAACTGTGCTCAACAAGAGCATTAATCAACAGAACATTGTGTTCATGCCTAAGTACATATATGCATATAGGAATAGTCATTGGAGGTAAAAATTAGGTTTTACATATACTAACAATTCTTGTATTAGATTGACAATATCGAAGTCATCAAAATTTAAAAAAAAATATTTTTTTTCAATTTTTGCTTATATCCTGACATTTATGACAGACAATCTTGTATTAATTATCAACCTACTCTAGATTTTCTTTGTCCCAGTATGTTCTGTCTCACTAAATGGAAGGAGGTGGGTGTTTTTTTTAAGAGCTAAGTATGTAATGAGAAAAATTCTTCTGTAAACTCCATTTACTATTTTATGTATGGTATAACTAATTAAAATACAATAACTTAAATAATATTAAATTTTAATTGATCGGTGATGTAATTAATATTATATGTTTTTCTTAAAAAAAAATAAATCTTTGATTAAGATTTTATAAATAATGAAAAGGCAAGTATTGTGAAATCTTTTAATTTTAGAAATATGCTAATTAATATTAAAGAGGTGTCAAATCAATTTATAAGTTGTTATATTTTAATTAGTTGTATCATAAATAAGGTAGCAAACCGGATTTACACAAGAATTTATGATGTAGGAAATACAATGGACAAGTGAAAAATATAATCAGGATTTGTTTATTTATTTATTTTGGGACTTGAAATTTTAAATTAGGAAATGACAAAACAGTATTGCTTATGAGGAAAAATATTGGAAATTCCATGGAATGACTTAAAAACTATCCCAGTTTTTCAAATCTTTCCTTGCAAAATAAAATCGCTTTCTATCTTTCCTTTTAGTCAATCACTTCATTTCCTTTTTTATCAATCCCTCTCATAAAATCTACCATTAAAGTCGTTTAATTTAACTTTAAACGTCAATTTTCCCTCTCTTTCCTCATATGATTTTATTTGAAAATTTAAAATTAAATCAATTTGAGCCATATTCTACATGGTTATCAGCAGACCTGTTAAAGAATTCGAGTAGTTTAAGTTCTCACTCTCTCACACGTACGGATATATAAACAAATACAATATTCATAAGTCATAACACCTAACATTATCTCAAAGGCTGGCTAAGAATAAAGTTTTTAAACTTCATTCTTGCATCAGAGGTATCCTACCTTATTTCATCTTAATTGATGGACAAATGGTTGTGATAGTTATCCTTTGGTTTGTTTAATTAATTAAAAGATATATTAGTTCTCAACTTGTGACACTTTTTTGTTAAAACTTATTTAGAATTAAATTTCTTTCTTAGATTAATTATTTTAAAGACTGATTTTCTTTTATACTACCATTTAGCCAAAATTTTCGTTATGACATAAATACACGAATATGCTAGTCTTGAAATATGTATACATTAGTAGTATGCAAATGGTAATAATGATAATTAAGCGGGTACTAGGCAGTGACAATGGTAGTCACGGGTTGAGGATTATAATAAAAACATAATAGTTTTATTATTAATCATCAGAGAGTAACTGTTAAGCTTAAACGGAGAAGGAAATAGGAAATGGGAGGAAAAATTACATTTTAAATTAAAAGATTAATGCTACCTATAGTCAACAATACAAGACATTTTAATTAATTCATGGAAACCCATAAATAATAGTTAATTCATCTTAAATTGAAATAATTTTCAAGTTTACTCAAATTAAATGAGATATTCAATAATAGTGAATAATACAATGATGAGTTATATCCAAATATTAATCAATTATAGGGACAAAATTGGCAAATAAGCATTACTTACTCTTTAAGTAACGAGAAATTCTTGTGTGAACTTGATTTGTTATGTCATTTGTGGTCTGACAAATTTAAACACAACAACTTAGCGAATATTAATCCTAGTTGGCTGCTTGTGATTTTTATATTTTTATTTTTCTCAAAATAAATGAATCCATTTATTAAGATTTCACAAATAATAAAAAGGTAAATCTTTTTAAATCTTTTACTTTTATTAATATGTTAATTACTATTTAAATGGTGCCAAATTATTTGCTGAGTTGTTATAATTTAATTGGTCAAACCACAAATGACATGACGAACGAGATTCACACAAGAATTTCTCGTTACCATTACGTTTTAATTTATAAGTCACTTGTACCTCATTATCGCAAAACAAGAAAAACATTAAATTGATAAATTTTTATATGTTTGCCTTTATTTATCAAGGGTACATATCTTCTCCCGCTTCCTTTTTACCTCTCTGCATTTAGCTCTCTTACAAGTAAACAATGGTAAAATTGTCAAAAGCTCTGTTTTTTTTTTCCTTATAGCTTATATTTTAAAACAAACTTTTTGAGTGCACGTGACTTAGAAATTGAAACATAGTAGTATATTGTAAATCAAATAATCATTCTTC
>JBAGKO010000014.1:20873874-20894675 GCA_037177275.1 Acacia concinna
CATCTAAAGGATGGGATTTTAATAAACTAATGGGACTTCTTCTGAGATTAGTCTTGGGGAGCATTAAGCAGATTCGTATGAATTCATCTAGTAGGTGTGGTGACAATCCGATTTGGCGTTTGACTCCATCTGGTGAATTCTCGGTGAAATCAGCTTATGGAATTTTAAAAGGAATTCTCCCAGTTTTGGTAAAGAAGTGTGAAGAAAAATTTGGAAAGTTAAAGTCCCACAACATTGTAAACATTTCCTTTAGTTATGTTCGAAAGGTCGTTAATTAACAAATCTAATAAGAGCTAATAGAGGTTTAAGTGGTAGCCCTGTCTATGCGTTTTGTGATGTTAGGACGGAAGATATCATGCATGCAATTAGATATTGTAAGATTGCTGGGTGGGAATTATTTTTGCCACTTCGTTTGTGAAATAAATTTTTCTCCATTAGTTAACCGTTTATGTGGGTGGATTGGAATTTATCTCAAAAAAGTAAGGTTATGGGTGTTAAGTGGCCAATTTGGTTTGCTGTATTAGCAAATTAGGCATGGCTTAACTATAATATGAGTGTTTTTTTAGGGACATCGATTAAGTCATCTTCATGTACTTGCTAAGGTTCGTGCAATAGTTTTATGTTCTCAAACTTTTACAGTATTTCCAACTGTCAAGTCAAATTCAGATCCTCATTAGGTCCACCGTTTATGGGTATAGTAAAATATAATGTTGATGGATCAGCTTATGGTGGACAAATAGCTTGTGGTGGTGTAGCTTCTAATCATGCAAGAGTTGTGTTGGAAGGGTTCATATTTAGAATTGGTTGGGGGACAGTTTTACTTGCAGAATTGTGGGTTGTGGGGGTTTAAAAGGGCTTGAGAGAGGAATTGGCAAAAGGTGGTGGTCGAGACTGACTGTTGGGAGGTGGTAGAGCTGATTACAATAGGATGAGGGAAAGATCACTAAGAAAGAGGACTGCTAACTGAGATTAAGAATTTTCTGGCAAGGTATTGACAGGCTTCTCTGATTTGATGTTGTCGAGAGACGAACATGGCTGTTGACAAATTGGCTAAGGAGGCTCATCAACTTACGGAGGGTTTTCATGGATTTAGTGTTGCTCCAGTTTTTTTTTATTGATATTATGTATTCTGACGTGGTGTAGTAGTTTTTTACTTTTGCCTTGTCATCAAAAAAGAATACTACCCCTCAACAATTGGTATTTTAGATTGTTGATCAATGTATATAAGATAATTTTTATATTTGTCAATCATTTCTTAATTTATCACTCTCTATCAATAATAATTAAGGAAGAGAGGAAATAAGATAATTAAGGAAGATAACAAAGATATTAGGAAGGAGAAAACTTATAGCTAGTACTTGATATTTTTATTATCCAATTACTAATGAGAGGTTGCCATCTAAGGTTTTTTTTTTTTAACAGATCAGCATAAGCGTTTTGCTTGCTATCGACGTCTCTGTTCGCAACGCCAAGGCAACACCAACAAAGGGAATCCCCACCCCACCATCGCAATGGGTGCTTCAAAGCTTGACTTTCTTTAGCCTACACCTCATTGCTTTAGCTTTAATTAGTTCATCAGTTTGGCCATACAAGTCTATAACAGTCTCATACACACACGATTCCTTTTCTTGTTTTTTCCCCAATTTCTGCAACACCCGAAATGTGGTGAAAAGAAGATGAAGACAACAGAGTTGTTTTGACATAATTTAATATTGAAACCTCCTAAAATTGAATAAGGATGAAAAGGAACAACGATGAATTGCTTTTGCGGCTCGTTGCAAATAAGTTTTTTTAAAAAAAAATTACTCAGGTCAAGTTCTTTATATCTATTTCATCATGTTCTCCGATCACATATGACCATGTGTCTTATATTTGAATTATTATCATTTAATTATATATTCAAATACAATAAATAGGACACATGGTTGCATGTAATTGAATAACCTGACAAAATGGATGTAAAAAACTTGATATAAGTATGATCATTTTTTCTATTGTAGCTAGCTGAAACAAAGATAGAGGGAATGAACATCTGTGCTGATATGTTAAAAAATCTAAATGGCAATCTCTCATTGGGTGAACTAGATATTTAGAATATTAAGTATTGGATGCAAGTTTTAAAGGAGATATCATAATAATTAATTTAATTAATTTTTTTGTAATATAATAAAATTAGATAAACGAGTGATATATATTAACCACAGGATATGAGTATGACGATAGCATGGGATGGAAAGGGAAAAAAGGGGTTTAAAGTGCAATTTATTCCCAATATTTTTAGGGAGGGGAATTTTAGTCTTAACTTTTTCTTGGGCCTAATTTTAGTCCCAAACATTATTTATTCGGGGAAATTCATGTCATCGTAATAGATATATTAAGTTGACTATTAAGTGATATATGTTAACCAATGATAAAACCACATGGATGATGAGGTAGATTAAATAATATGATGTGACTTGTCATTTGACTGAAATTAAATTATATTTTTCTTGAAAAAACGAAACTCACTCTGTTGATTTTTAGCAGGTGTCCTAATTTCAGTTAAATAGTATGTCATATCATATTACTTAATCCATCTAATCAGCCACATGGCCTTATCTTTGTTCAACACACCTCACTTAACAGTCAACTTAACTGTTAGTGAGAACATGCATTTCCCCAAATAAATAATATTGGGACTGAAATTTGAACAAAAAACACTTTAAGGGTGTGTTTAGTTGGAGGGAAAATGATCCCCTCCCTCTATTTGGTTTGAAATTTTGGAGGGGAAGGCCTCTAACTTTCCTTCCCCTCCCTTATAATACTCACATTTTGGCTCTCTTTTAAATTGAGGGGTGGTTTTGAAGGGGAGCCAAAATTTTAGACCATTTTTTTTTATTTTCGCAAGGTATCCCCAGCTCGGTAGGCCAATGATTAATATATGTGATACTTCAATAATATATGTGATATTCCAATATTGCCCAAGTGAAAGATATTATAAAAAATAAAATAAAAATATTATAAAATATATTTATAAAAAGATATTATTAAAATTATTATAATTTAAAATTTATTAATAAAAATTATTATTGTAACTTAAATATATTATTAATATTAAATTAATTTAAATAAAATATATTTTTATTATTATGCTATAAATTTTTTTAAAAAAAATTATATTTTTAAACATTAAAATAGTATTATACAAATGATTTAGAATAAAAATATATTTTTATAAATAAAAAATTATAATTATAAAATATGTGAATATTAATAATAATATTATTAAAATATATTTATGAAATTATTATAATTTAAAATATATTATTAATATTAAAATAATTGAATAAAAATATATTTTTATCATAAAAAATATTATTATAAAATGGTTTAAAATAAAAATATATAGTCATAAATAAAAAAATAGTATAGTTTTAAATAAAAATAGAATTATAATGAAAAAATATTATTTTTATTTTATTTAAAAATATATAGTGTTCATATTAAAATTATATTATTATGAAATTAATTTAAAATGAAAATGTATTATTATAAGTACAAAATACTTTTATAGTTAGGGTATAATGATAAATTGTTATCATTCTTTCCCCTCCCTCCCTCTTAAACCAAATAATGTATCATTAAAAACTCTCATACTCCTTTCCCTTCTAACCAAATCAAATAAGATAATATCATATCCTCTCCATCCTCTCCCCGTCCCTTTCCATCCACTCCCATCAAACCAAACAAGCTTTAAGACTAAAATTTCTCCTCATTAAAAATAGGGAAAAGAAAAATCAGAATAAAGAAATTGGAAATCCCAAATCAGTCCATTTGTACTTTATTTTTCTGTAATTATAAAAGTGCCACTGAATTTTTAACAATACGAGTATCTTAATTCACAAAAAAAAGTATATTAATTAACAACATCAAAAGCATTTTTGCTGTGAATTGTTTGTAGTGATGTTGTTAATTGAGATACGCTTGCTGTGAATTAAGATATTTGTGATGTTAAAAATCCAGTGGAACTTTCGTAATTTAAAAAAAGGTATAAATAGACTGATTTGATATTTTTGATTTCTTTGTTATGATTATCGAAAAAGAGTATTGCAATTAAAAACACCAAAAGCATTTAGTATTATGTATTTTTGCTGTGAAATGTTTGTGCTGGTGTTATTAATTGAGATACGCTTGTTGTAAATTAAAATATTCGTGTTGTTAAAAATACAGTGTCACTTTTATAATTATCGAAAAAGAAGGTACAAATATATTGATTTGAGATTTTTCATTTCATTATTCTAATTTGTCTTTTGACTATTTGGAATATCTTTTTTTAAAAATTTTTCCTTAAAGATGTTGGGATAAGTTACACTTTAATAAAAAAAAAAAAGAAAAGAAGTAAGCAACCCTTTTAACATGCCAACGGTCTAGATTTATTTCTTAGGACACACGTGTACGGTCCGCCGCAAGCGGAACTGTGATTAGAACTTACAATTCATTTCATTCGATTTTTGCATCCAATAGCCGAGAAAAGATCGAGTGCTCCTCTCTTCTGTTGCCTCATCAAAATTCTGCCGTCCAATTTGTTTCTGGAAGCTATATCCTTTCATCGCTGCTGCTGATTCACTGGAAGTTCCTTAACTGGCGAGAGAAAGACCTCCGATCATCTCGCCGGTACGCCGAGGTAACGGATCATGTAATCTTCATATTGAGCTGTCATTACCTCAGGCAGTCTCTGGGTTGCTGTTACTGATATTGAATGTATTTCTTTTAGATTTTTTTACACTCATTTTTGAAGTCTTGTTTGATAAAGTTAGATTTCTAAGCCTGTTAATGCTGTAGTATTCCGTTGAAAGGGAAGGATTATGTGTCCGTAGCTTTTATAATAAGATCAATTTCGTCCGGGTGCTTGCTATTCTTTTTCTGCGCCATTGACTATGAATGGTACGGGTATTTAGAGATTTTCAGAGTCTGTGTACGCTGCTTTGGGAACTAAGAGAAGTATCCCATGCAGCCGACTAACAAGTCACGGTGGACTCGGGATAGTTTCTGACCTGCAAAAATAAAAATAAATGGCATTTCTAGGCTCTGCTTATGTCCATAGTTTTCTTTTCATTTACATTCTTTTCAAATATTGTATGACTGTCTTCTCTTACAAGGAGCTTGCACACAAAGGCACATTGGATTGTAATTTATAAACGTTCTCTAGTGTTTCTGCTGTATTTTTCTCATAGACTTTAAAATCGAGGATCTTTATTCTTCTTTCGATATAAGAAACAGGGCATAATCTGACATTAACACCGTTTCTGATACGGGGCAGTGAGGCGATTAGCTTATAATTCTTTAGTGGTTTTTTTTGTTAAAAAAAAAAAAAGAATTCCGTGAGGAAGTTTATGAAGTGCTGTGAGTGCACATAAACACTAGACTATAAACACCGCAAAGTCTGAAATATCTACATGCATGCAGCATATCTATTTACAGGAGTATTAACACAACTGTAACATAACACTGGTATAGATTAACACAACCGTAACATAACACGAGTCTAGATTAACACAACTGTAACATAACGCTAGTATAGATTAACACGCAATGGTAACATTTTTCCAGGCACATTAAATTGAATCTCTGTTTGTTTGGAAGTATAGATTTAGGTGCTGTTTGAAGCAAGTTTGAGTTTTATTCGCTGCAGTCGTTCAAAAGCAGGGGATTTTGGATGGTAACTAATGGGTGACGAAAAGGCAGCATTTGATCATCCTTCCAAAATTGAACCAAAGCGGTCTCGTCACTGGTTTATTGGTTCTGCTGAAATAGATTCTTTACCAAACAAGAAACAAGCTAAGGAAGATGCTAATGGAAAATCAAGTTCAGGATTGTCAAATGCGTTTACATCCTGGGAGGGTAACTGTTCTTTTCATTCCACTCCAATCCAATTGATTGGCCAGTCTTTTAGATCTGAAACTAGACCTCTCAATTTCAGTGAAATGAAACCTTTTGTTGTGGCTGATGATCTCAATGCACGAACAAAAATGATTTATGGGGAAGATGCCTCTTTTGACTTGTCTATATCTCATTCTGTTCAAGATTCTGATGCATGTCTGGGTTTCTGTAAAATTAAAAAAGTGAGAGTCGATGGTGTTAAAGATTGTGATCTTAACACACTGAATGTTGGCAGTCTACATCAGGCTTATAACAGAGAACCTGATGCAAGATCTGTATCAATGGGTTTCACTTACAATAGAGAGGAAGCACATGTTAGATCATTAGATGGCACTCCTTGCAGAGTAGAAGAGAATGCCATATCTATTAGTGATTCCTGTAATAAAGATGACACAAATGCTATTTCATTTGGTGGGTTCCTAGATGCACGGGGTGTCATCCCTGTGAACAGGCCAACTGGAGACTATGATCCGTTATACAATCAATCTTCAGTTGAAGTGTCAATAGCAGCTCACAAAACAGAGGTGGATGTTTCAAATTCAAATGCAGCCGTAAATTCTCCTCAGGTGGCTGAACTTGAGCCTGAACCTCTGTTGAAAAGTAGTCCAGAGGTCAAAGTAACAAGAAAAGAAGTCCCAAACAGTTTCCCTTCTAACGTCAGAAACTTAATTTCTACTGGTATGCTAGATGGAGTTCCTGTAAAGTACACCTCAGTGGCACAGGAGGTAAGTTCAGATCTTTCTTGTCTATTTGGTTCAATATATGAATGAAGCCCTGTATGATAAGTTGTGGCCGCATTCTGTCATATATGA
Source organism: Acacia concinna (assembly GCA_037177275.1). NCBI lineage: Eukaryota > Viridiplantae > Streptophyta > Magnoliopsida > Fabales > Fabaceae > Acacia > Acacia concinna. The sequence continues at coordinate 20,880,606 of JBAGKO010000014.1, forward strand.
AGGAACTCCCTGGAGTTATTAAAGGTTTCGGCTATCTTTGTGGTTGTCAGTCATGCGATTATACCAAGGTTAGTCATCTACTGATTTAGATACCTGATGAAAAAGTTTAATCATTGCATTACTGATGATTTATATGACTCAGGGTGGTTTTTCATTTTTTCAGGTTCTAAATGCTCATGAGTTTGAGACACATGCTGGTTGCAAAACAAAACACCCAAACAAGCACATTTACTTTGAGAACGGGAAGACCATTTATCAAATAGTTCAGGAATTGAAGAGTACACCTGAAAGTTTGTTGGTTGACACAATTCAAACAGTTTTTGGTTCACAAATTAATGAGAAAGCATTTCACAGTTGGAAAGGTAATACCTTCCTTCCTTGTTTATCCTTTTACACACAATATGAATACATGCGTTACTGTTTTTTTTATTTTTTTTGGGGCTACATCAATTATTCAATTCTATTGCTCTTTCAAAATTCCCTGTAGAATCATTTCAAGCAGCAACCCGTGAGCTTCAGCGCATTTACGGAAAGGAAGTAATGAATATATAAGTTACTAGCATCTGTCAATGTCATTGAGGTTAGAAATTCTAGTTGTACATAGTAAGAACGTATGAAACTCAACATCATCTTATTTCTGGCCTCGCAATTGATGCCTGTTGCTAGATTTTTTACATATCAATGAGATTGGGACCATGAGAGGGGGGCTTATCTGGGACATTATGTAGAAAGTTCATATCCGTCATAAAAAGAAAGGAATTATGGAACAAGTCGTCTTTCTTTAGCATGTTTAGCTTACTGGTTACTAAACTTGAGGTTTGGACTTCAGCTTTGAAAATGTTGCCTTTGGGTTTCAATTTCAAGGGTACCAAGTACCAACGGTATCATGATAAATTCATGAAACCGCCCATTACTCTTTTTCTTTTGTTCTTTTTGGTTAAATTAAACTTGTTTCGTTTCGTTTCATTCTTCATTGCCACAAAAAAGTTTGACCCTTGTGCTAAAAGCACATCGCCCTAAACATGACAGTTTGGAAAAACTGAACACAATTGTTTAGTTCATATTTAAATCAAGGTGGCTGGCTAGATAAGTATTCAAACAAAATAAAAAATGGCATGCAGCTTTGGATTAACATCAGGTCTTTCTCACACGTAAATGCTGGAAAGAATGACAGGGTTAAGATATAAATCGTCGTGCAAGTAGGGTATATTTCCTTTCTATCATTCCTACTCCTTCTTCATGGGCAAGGTGTTGACTCCATTTAGAAATCCTCTAGCCTTCAACCACAACAAGCTGATTTTTAAGCAGCTTCTCCAGTCCCTGCTAACTGATCTTGGTTGATCCTGTGCTTGGCTGCGATAAAGTTTTCAAAAAACTTTCATCTTTAGAGAGCATGTGGAGTATACACCTGTGTTCTAGGGTCATTATCAGTCAGCCTTTACTTTACATATCTTACTAAGGAGAAGAAAACTTCTTCCACATTCAGGTTTGTCTTTGCACTCTGCAAGATGAAAGGTGACGACAAAAACAAAAACAAGAAAAATCAGTACATAAGTAAAGAACTTCGGGAGCTACCGCATTCTCAAGTATACACAACTTAAAGTGTCAAAGAACTGAATCCCATACTCATCAGCCAGTGCTTGGCCTTTGGTCGTTGGCACGGCCTGAAATAAATTAAAGGTATTAGTATATAATTACAGATAATGCAAACAGTGAGCATGAGGGAAAGCCATATAGTAACTTCATACCCTTTTGCTTTCGTCCATGTCAGCTTTGTTCCCAACCAATATTTTGTTAACATTATCTGAAGCATGTTGTTGCATGCTGCGAATCCAATTCCTGATATCTGTAAAAAACAGATGCTGAGTGAACATCACAAAATAAAGATCCTTCACAGAAAGGTAGGGTGCAGCATCCAAATATCAGAGTGAAGACGAAGATGCTTTACTGTTAAATGACGATTCGTCAGTAGCATCACAGACTAACAAAATGCCCATAGCCCAGCGAAAGTAAACTGAAAATAAAAACGGCACAACAATTTTGGTTAATACAAAACCACCAACCAGACGAAAACAGTGAAGAAGAAAGAACTCTAATGAAGCATTAATAACAGTATCCAGCGTTCGCATCATCCTGCAGGACTGTGATCTATCTTGAAGTGTACATCTCATGACCCATACCAACACTAGTCTATTCGTGGGGAGTGTCTCTCTTTTCTCTACTCTCCTTTTTAATCTCCGTTTCTTCTTTTCATATCTTCTTTTCCCCAATTAGAACTACCCTTTTCTCCTATATTTGGAAGTTTATGATTTATGAACCACATATATACCGTGCAATTTCCTCAAGTCGCATGCAACGATATGAACAACGTAACAAAGAGTTGTTAGGTCATTAACATCACCATTGGTAATTGTTCGAAACCGCTCTTGACCTGCAGTATCCCAAACTTGGAGCATGATCCATTTCCCATCAAGTTCAACGATTCTTTTCTTGAAATCAATGCTGCATTAATTAGGAGTGTGTGTGTGTGTGTGTGTGTGTGTGTCTTGCTTGTCATGTTGAAGAAACATTTGGAAGACAAAGTTCTGCATTTTTGGTCGGCGGGTGAACTCACCCTATTAAGTGAAAGCCCCATCTGTAAAACGTAGAAGAAGGCAACTCTTTCCAACAACTGCAAAAGATACATGAGATTCAACCAGTTATGAAAATAATATATACTAATTTAAATTGCATTAGTCTAAACTCCAAATTTAATGTTTTTGGATCAAATGAATCAACCACTCGATCTCAGAGTGATACGGGAGAGAATGAAGAGTCACGTGCATGTACGTACCACGGTCGCCGATCATAAGAAGCTTTATGAGATAATCGTAATCATCTGGGCCCCTTGCCGGTGAAGCAGCCGTCACTCAACTAATCTCTTGCAAAACGACGAAGATAGTATTCCTTAGTGGTTTCTGCATTACCACGGGCGATGGTGGACTCGCTAAAATGCGCACTTTTTGCTGCTATGAGCATGTGGCTCAGGAGCACACGCTAGCACTTCGAATTGCAGAGATTTGAGAAGAGAGGGTAAAATATATAGCTAAATGTGAAGAATGGCACAGACATGGTGTGTTTGGAATAACGGTGGGATAAGTAACTTACTTATAATCGAATTTATAGATAAGTCAAATTAGATATAAGTCAGATTGTGTAATGTGATTATACTCCCTCCGGCCCTAGGAAAATATTAAGAAAGTTAATTACATTACTTTAAGATATTAAAATTTGTCGTTGTTCTTCAAATTATGTTGTTTGACCTATGAACTAATATATAATGTAATAAAACACAATATGTGATATGATTAAGTAATGTAATTAGTTTTCTTAAGATTTTCTTATAATTCTCTAAAAGGCCCTTATAATTAGGACCGGAGGAAGTATTTAGATTAACGATAGCATAAATGATTTATGTAAAAGTAAAATGTGTTTGATTGATATGTTAAAAAGTAACTTATTATAATAAATGATTGAAAGGGACATGAATATTAGTGAATATTATATATATATTGTAAAATTTAAAAATTCTACCAAAAAAAAGAAAAATTAATTTTAACAAAAGTTAAAAATAAAAGCTAAAAATATATAATTAATAATAAGGTTAAATGATTAAAAATGCATATAAATTAGAAAACAAAGAAATGTAAAATTTCTTATAAAATAACATTATATTACTAATCATATCATATGGACCGTATAATTCGGTCTTTAATTTCATCACAAATATTATTCATTTGGGTCTTCTAATTACTACCTTTGGTTCTAATTATAAGACCTAGTTAACTTTTATTGTTTCATTAATCTCTTTAAAAAAAATTAAATGAGTCATATAATTAAGGCTGGAGTGAGTCTTATTGCATGTAAATATATTGTGATATTTATATTACATCCAGTCCTAATTATAAGACTTAGTTAACTTTTTTCACTTCCTTAATCTCTCCAAAAAATCCAACTGAGTTTTACAATTAGGACTGGAGGGAGTCTTGTTACATGTAAATCTTATTATATGTTGTGAGTTATTATATTATATATTAGTTCATAAGTCAAATAAAATAATTTGAAGAATAACGATAAATTTTAATATTTTAAAATAATGTAATTAACTTTATTAAGACTAAAAAAGTCAATTAAATCTTATAATTAGGACCAGATTGAGTATATATTACATATAAATATATTGTGATATTTATAGTGCATTTTATATAACTTAGTTGACTTTTTTAGAAAAGTTAAAGAAATAAAATAAGTTCCTTAATCATATCATATGTTGTGTTTATTATATTATATAGTTCATAAGTTAGACAAAATATTTAAAAGAAAAAAAATAAAGTTTAATATTTTAAAATAATATAATAAGCTTTTTTAGAATTCTTAAAAAAAGTTAATCAACTCTTATAAATAAAACCGGAAGGAGTAAGTTATAATAAAAAAAATTCAAAAAAAAAACAAAAAAAAATACAGCAAAACATCTGTCTCAAATAAGCACTAAATTAGTGATTACAGAGTTAAGTCACTTTTTTTTATAAGAACTATTAATAAATCGTGGAACCAAACATACCAAATTATTGCAAATATGCTGCCAACGTCCGATATCAGCTGCCAACGTCTGATTTTGGCTTTATACCGACATGCCAAACACACAGACAGACACGGATTTGATAATAGCTGATTGCTATTGCTCTCCATGCAACTCGCAATTTAATTTATAGCTCTCGTCTCAAACTGTGAAAAGCTACCAATTTATTCACGCGCCCTTTAAATGGAGACAGGTGGCTTCTTTGAATGAGTTGGCATAATGGTATTCCCACTAAGAGTCCGTTTGGTTTTAATTCTTTTTTTTTTTAATATAAACTGAAATTCATTAATGTTTAATCACGCATTACAATCAAAAGCTAACATCTGGAGATACAAAAACATCATAATCTCCTCCATCACCAAAACGCCTCATCTTGATAGGGAGGTGGTGGGTGGTCAAGAAAAACAAAAGAAACGATCATATTATGCGCTTGCCTAGCTAACTGATCTGCTAACAGGTTTTGGTCCCCTCGTTACCAATTTCTAACAACACTTCTCTAATTGCTTTTAAAATAAAATTAAAAAAAAAACGGATTCCTCTGCTCACTTTTCCTCTCCTCTCTCATACCAAACAGCCCTTATGGTTATGTTCGGAAACCCGTCCAACTAATTAATAAGGCAAAGGTACTTTTGGTCAAAATAAAAACCATGTCTTAATTAAGACTAACAGGATTTCAAATACACACTATTGCCACGTTGAAGGTATATAGCACTATTTTTTTTTGGAAATACTAGTTTAAAAATATACACAAAAGGATATAAACGGCAAAGAAATTGATTAAATGAATTCATTACACGCACTAGAGATTTCATTAACTAATTCCCATAAAGTGAAGAAACCATATATTAAATAGGTTTCTATAGTATTCTCTCCGATCTTATTTATAAGCAACATCTTCTCTCATGCACTTTGTCTTATATATAAGCAACAATTTTGTTTTGTCTAAAAGTTTAATGCACTTTTTTCATTTTTACATTCAATTAAGTACAAATCTCTTTCATTTCTTTTTTAACTCATTCTCTCTCCCACTCATAAATACGAGTGTGAAAAAAAATATATATTTGATTGTCTAAATTTACATCAAGCCTTAGTTTAGCTTTATTATTGGCCAAAAATATTTATCTTTACAAAGTATATTTTAAAAAGTCCCTTAATATTAATATCGCTAGTCTCACTAATAAAAAATGTTTTCAGGTGACAAAAATTAGTAGAAAATGTTTGACAAACTTAAATGGTGGCCTGCAATTGAATAATGATAAAGCATGCTTAAAATTTAATACTTTTTTGCCTGCAAAATTTAACACTTAAATATACTAATTTTAATATTTCAAAAGATGAGTTGTATGATGAAAGATTAGATGAGGGGATATCCTTATTAAATTTTAGCTTTTAATATTTTTCAATTTACAAATTTTAAATTAAAGTTAATTTGTCGTCATTAATTACAAATCGTTATTAAATTCTTTGAGTCATCATAGTTTTTAATAAGACCAAGACTGAAAATATATTTTATAAGACTAAACAGACCAAATATATACGTCAATTTTTACGACCATATAGGAGAAAAAGAAACTATATATTTGCCACTTTTGCACAAGACAAGAACCGAACTAGTGATTATTTACCCAAACTCTCACCACCCTGAGTCTGATCAATTGCAAGAAATTGATTTTAAAAGGTACAAATTTAATCTTGTTAAAGTTTGCTCATATATATTAAATAACATTTTATTTCAATATATGTACACTGTAAAATAAATATAATCTTATAACTATCATTTTTTAAAAAAATCTATTATTTAAAACACATATTAAAATTTTACATATGAACCATCCCATACTAAATTTAAATGGTTCAGATCTCATGGTAGTGACTGATGAGCATTTAATGAGGACCCACTTGGCAACCTTTCCATGCATCAATAATTTATGTGTTTGCATATATCACGGTAATTACAGTTAATCACTAGAGTGAAAGCGACTTCGTGAAATGATTAGCGTGAGGATTATTATCTCCAGTCAAGAAACGAGGTAAAAGAACTGATTAAACCACTAGAGATATATTTACCAGGTAGAATATTCGGATGAATTTCAAGATTAGCTTCATTCTTGAAAGTCTCAGCAAGTTCTGGCAAGTTTTTCTTCATGAAATAGTCATAAATGTACCAATCCAACCTTCAAAATCCCATAAGAAGTAATCCGTTAGATAATCAGAAACAAATCAACAATTCTCAAGAAATCTAAACTAAGAAGGAAAAAAACAGAGGCTAAAAGGAGACATATATAAACACAAAAGTACATTTGGCGTGTACTGAAATCTGCCATGACGACGACGACGACTGCGAATTTCCAAACCCAGAAGCAAAACGAAAATTAAAGAGAAGAAGAAATGGAGAAGAAGGCAATTATAGTAGAAAAGAGTATGCCAATAATGAAGATGAAACACTTACACACACACTTCTTTGATCGTATTTATAATGCAAATAGATAGAAAAGAGAATTTTCCATCCTAATTATAAAACACCCAATTAAATTTTCTGTAAAAATATACAATTTTTCATTCATTCATTATGTATTGACTTTAACATCACACAATATAATATATACTAGATGGGAATAAAATTAAAAACTTATTTAATTTTATGGTAGGGTTAATGAAGTTCAATGTTTTTATTGATGTATATAAAATACAGTGAAAGTGGTTTATAAACAGGATATGATGAGTCAGCAAGAGCAATTATCTTCGCACACAGTTAGTGTTGAATCTCATGCATCAATTTTTCTTACTTCACCCTCAAGCTTCTGTGATTGGTGGGCTTAAACATTGAATATAAAAATATTTTCCCAAATCTAAAAATTAACGTCCTTGTATAATAATAAAATTAGATGATGGTGCATGCACTCACCTTAAATAGTAATGGCTAAAAATAAACAAAAATAACTACGGAAAAAAAAATGGAAAAGGAAAAAGAGCATGAAGGTAGACGGAGGGTAATGAGGAAGGATAATGAGTTTTCTCTACACATGGTGGGACCCACTTTATTTTCTCCCCAACTTTTCTTTTGTCTCACTTTTCTTCCCTATACTGAATAGAGGAAAACTCAATTACCTTCTTATTTTCTTCTTTAATTCTCTCTCCTTTCATCATTTTCTCTCAATCCAACCAATTGGTTGATCTTTATTTTTTTAGTCTTAAAAAAAGTCAAGGGCATTGAATAGTTATTTAAGTGCTTTACTCCCCTATTATCTCTTGTACATTGAATTTGAAATTTTAAAAAAATTGTTAGGTGAATTTGAATTCATACACTGTATAATAGTGTAACTATAACGTTATGCAATGTATTAGACATTGATAGCAGTTATCATTAAATTTTGAAATTTTTTGCCTCGTATAACTCATCCTTTTGTTTTATTTTTCATGAATAACACAACTCACACCCCATTTTTATTATTAGCATGACTGACATATATAACAATTAAAGATTGTTATTAGTATATATATGATATATGTGAAACAATGTTGCTATTGAACAAATTCATACAGATGCATATCTTTCATTAATTTTTGTGAGAGATTCAATATTAAAGTTTGATAAATAGGTTCTTTGTAAATAGAAGGATTGTGATCTAAATTTGTCCTAAAATATTTCTTTCAAGAGTAATGTTGCACAGGAGTTTTTTTTTTTTAATATTGCCTTAAGTGATAAAACGTACTAATGTTAGCTCACCTTATTAAAAAAACCATTGACCATTAACATTTTTAATAGTAAGTGGCAACATTATTTTATTTTAATACTGATCGAACAAACTTGACACAACAAACTTTCGGGACAACACAACTCCTAAACAAAGACTTACGAAGTAAATAAACACCCTAATGACCTAATCATCAATAGGATTGGAGAGAATATAGGAGAATCCATGATATCTTCTTTCCTTCTTGTTTTGTGTTGAAAGATTGTTTCTTTTAAGGTGAGTGCAATCACCAAACATCATAACATCAAAATGAGACTTGAAAGGAAGTTAGATTAATTTATTTTAAGTGATTTTGTATTGTGCAAAACAAATATGTAGGATAAATTTTGTCTCGTAAAGTGTACAAGAACCTTTTTTTTCTTAATTGATTGTTAGGTTTTCTATATACACTTTTTCATGGGTAGAATCCAAACACCTCCTTAATCTCATTACTCAGTACAATTGTCTGGAAACTAGACTAGTCCCTCAAAGTGGCATGGGCCTCACGAGGATCGACTTCGGCATGCAAATGTTTTTTCTACATAGAAATTAGGCAATAAAATCTGCATCCAATTTTTATTATTAGTTTATGGTATATGACGTCTTTTTTTCCCTTATTACCAGGCATTCAAACAATTGAGGGTCTGTTTGGAAGCTCTTATTTGGGGCATAAGTCACTTTTTAGCCAAAAAATAAGCTACTTGTCATATTTGGGTGTTTGATAACAACTTATGGAAAAGTCATTTATAGATAATAGTAACTTCAAAAATATAAGTTGGGACAAGTGACTTATAAAACATAAGTCGCTTCTCCTACTCTCTAATAAGTTATTTTTTCTACCCTTAATCTAAACACAAGTCACTTCTCTTACTCCCAATAAATCACTTCTGTTACCCCTAATTCAAACACAAAAACTTTTGATAAGTCACTTTTTTTTCTGAAGTCACTTTTGATCAATCACATCCAAACAAACCCATGTCTAAGGTTTGTAGCTACCCCTTATAACACAAGTATCTTATTTAAAGCCCAAACTCGAGATCCAAAAGGATTTAGTTGGACCATACACTGCTAAACTTTAATTTATTTATTAATATATTGACTACTAAGGAGCTATTTGGTATGAGAGGAGCGGAAATTGAAGAAGTGTGGTTATTAAAATTTAATAAAGAGAAAATGTAATATACAAAGTATGATTTTTTTTAAATTTAACTTTATAAAAATTTTCCCTCCCTTTTCCTCCCTCCAAATCCCTCGTAGTAAATAAACCCTAATTGAAAAATCTATAAAGCGTGATTAATTCCAATATTATGAAATATAATTTTGTGCACGTCAAACTCATGTACCACACTGTTTTGAAAACATATTAATTTTAATTTCAATATTCAATATCTATAAGATTTTATATTATAATACTATCTAGGGAAAACCCTTTTAAAATAGGAAAAATCCTTAAAAAAGACCATCGAAATGTGTAAAGGACAATTCAGTACCATGAAATCTAAAAATTTCAAATTAGTCGTTCAGGAGGAATCTCTAATTTTTTAATCTTAAAACTTTGTGAAATTATGTAAATGCCTCGGATTTTCACAATAATAGTATCTTAATTCACAATAAAAGTATCTCAATTCACACCAATAGAGGCATTTAGGTAATATGTATTCAAGCTGTAAGTTGCTGTGAATTGAGATACTCTTGTTGTGAAAACCAATATGTAAATGCCCCTAGATTTTCACAACAAGAGTATTTCAATTCACAACAATAGAGGCATTTAGTTAATATGTATTCAAATTGTGAGTTGCTGTGAATTGAGATACTTTTGTTGTGAAAATTCAAGGGCATTTACTTAATTAGACAAAATTTTAAGATTCAAAAATGCCAGATTCTTCCCAAATGACTGATTTGGAATTTGCATATTTTACTACTCTGAATTGTCCTTTATACATTTTGATGGTCTATTTCTGAGATTTCCCTTTAAAATATCAAATGAATTTTGAAATTCCAAAAAAGTGGTGTGTGCCAATATGGAAAATCCCAAATCCATATATACCTCATCATCAAATAGGAATTATAAAATGTTGGCACTTTTACGAAATTGCCCCACAATTTATTAAAAGATGCAGTCACTCTCCCTAAAGACACCACTGTTAGCAGTCATTGGAGCTCCAGCATCAGTAACCAGTGGATTGTCACCAAAAACTATGTTTGGAGCAAAATATTTTTTAATTTGGGGTCAAGGTGAAGGGTCAGGGCTTTAAAAGGGCTGGCTTGTTGAAACCCGAGTTAAGAAAGACACCTATTTTTTAAAGGCAGGCCCGATAGTGACAGGACCAGGGCCGACCCTACAGGGCTGGAAGTATTTTAAGCATTTTTTCAACATTTTTTAAAGAAACAAAATTAGTAAGTTACAACAATTAAAATCCTAATTTAACACATAAATTGTGTCAACATAAAGTCTAAATTTTACGCAATACGCAAGTATGCAACAAACAAATGACATATTTTAAGGTATATCATTGTCACGTGTCAATAGACTACAAATATAAATAACACACACAAAATATAAAGAGTCAAACACTGTCACTAACCAATATCAGGATGGCTATCTATAACATCCTAATATTTTTCAAGGTCTAGATGAGGTCTTCAAGATGAACCAAATGCCTTAGTCTATAGAGGACTAAGAGATCTTACAGTAATTGAAGTGAAATAAGGGGAATGACATATGTGCAAAGAGAAAAAATTTTGTAAAATTTCAAGTAAAAATGCGGACAAGTCCAAGAGCCCCAAAAATTCTCATAAAATCTCAAAAAATAATAGATGGTGTCTAGAATAGTATGACATGATTAGAATGTTGTTTTGAGGTCTGAGGAACTTATTATAATTTTTTGAATATTTTCATAATTTTTTGCTGAACCAGTTTTTGGCCAAAAACTTATATTATCAGTCATATTGGGACCACAATGTTCTAGATTGATATATTGGAAAATTAGTACATTATTTTAGAAAATTTTTTATGCTGTATAAATCAGAAAAGAAAACCGGTTGTGTGAGCAAAAAGCCCTTAAAAATCAGTAAATTACCAGTAAAAAGGGTTTTACAGAAAAAATTATTTTGGGACTTTTAGATGTCCAAAAATTATGAAATTTTAAGGGTGGCCTCCTAGTATTTTTAGATAGTTTTGGTGAATGTTTTGGAATTTTTGGACAACCATAGAAATTTCTAGAATTTTTTGGTTTTCAAGGCGATCCAATAGAAATTATCGGTATAATTTGAAGCAGATGGAACCCCTGGGGCCCACATAAGTTGGCACCAATTTAGCTTGGGGAAGGAGGCAGATTTTTAGCATGTGAAAAATTAGAATTGTGTAGAAGAAGACACTTGTCAAAAAAGGTGAAAAGTTTTTGGAAAAGTTACACCTAAAGACCCAATAAATATTTTCACTTTGACCCCTCCCCTTAATTATAAATAGACCCTCTCTCTTCATAACCGTGATCCCCTCTCCTCTTGAAGTTCTCTCATCCTCTCTTAAAGTAAGCCCCTTGTGGTAGAATTTCGAGCGGTCCTGGCTTGGTCTTCAATCCAAATAAGTTTCGGTTCCCTCCCTCTTTTAAATTCCTTTATTTTTCAGCAACTATTAGAGTAGTTTAAGGGGAGGTTCTATCAAATTGGGTGGGCATAGATAGTAAACCTAAAGGGAGGTTCTGTCCAACAATCTTGGCCAAAACAAGCCTTCCTTAGGAAAGTGCTGCCAAATTTTTTAGGACTAAGATGGCATTCCCTAGGGGGAGATAATGTTCAACTATCTTAGACAGAAGTAGGATTTCTAAGGGAGAGATGCTGCCCAACTGCCCTCGCTAAGGCAATGGGGATGGGCCAGGAGCAGGGACTTGGACTGTACAGGTTGGATAGTAGAGGGGTAGAGGGAATGTATTTATGAATAATAATAATAGTATTGTATATTCTGGGTGTTAAGAGAAAGTGGTTATTTGGTTTATCATAGTTTGAAATTTTTATTTTCTTTGTTTTGCTGTTTTGATACAATGGTGGTTCTAAAGGCTACCTTAAGGCAATGTAATAGATTAGAAGTAAGGTGTTACACTATCATTTTCCTCTTCTCCACTACGTCTCCCACATTTCAGATCACAACTCACAAGCTTGCAGCGTGGTATGTGTCTGGTCACTCTAATGTTTGTCATCACTCATCTCGTCAATCTGCATGTAACTATGTGTGGTGTGTGGTGTGGCTATGTGTTAGTCACTGTTGTTTTATTGGGTAATAGCCTAATGGGTTAGATTTTTTGGCCCAAAATAAATTATGCAAAGTATTACAAAAATTAAAAGGCCTAAAAGGGTTGACCCATAGCCGTATAGGGCCAGCCTTTTTAAGCCTGAAGCCCTACAGGGCTGGCCGTTGTATGCACAATTCCATTTTCAACCTCTAAAATACAAGCTCAACCCTTGATTTAAATGGGTTTAAAAGGGCTGGCCCAATGGGCTCAACCCATTTTCCCAGCTCTAGTGTTATGGGAGGCAAAACTTATGGTGGAAGGAGAAAAATGTGGTAGACTTATTGGTACTTGTTTGGAAAAGTGTTAGACTGAATTGGCTTTTACGTCTAAAGAGGTTTTTTTTTTTTAAAATGTTAACCTCTCTCATGATACTCCTTTTTAATCCTTTTATCTTTTATCTTTGGGAGAATGATAAGGAAAGACCATTTAAATTTTAAAATCTTAAATAAATGATTTCCTATAAAAATGAGTTGTCAATTACTATATAAATTTAGTTAATCCATATACTATTGTAGACAACAAGACCGATTTGAAATTTTGAAATTCAAGTGATATTTAACTGTGTTTCTCCCTTTATTTTTTACAATTTGTTTTCAATGAAACAAAATTATTTTATCCTTTAAATTTATTTATAAAATGAAGCAGTATTTTCACTCATTTATAATTTGGTGCACAACGACATATATTTGCTACATGTTAACTTCAATATTACTTTTTAATTTTATATTTACACACACACATATATTCATTTTTACCTTAATAATTTTTAGTGTCTACAGAAATTTCAATAATACATCAATTTTTTTAATTTTTATGATTGTAATTATAGTATTTCTTTAAGAGTTATCAAATTATATACATTATATATATATATATATATTATAAAACTCATGCCCTCTTTAGTCATTTTACATCTAAACAAGTTTAATATGACAAATTAAGTTTATTCCCAAAGCCAGTTCAAATATTAATCACATTACACTTTCTAACTTTTACCATAACTTAAGCTTGCAAATGTTTAATTAGAAAAACCCGCTCACTACTATATATTTGTCTATATATGACGCCTTATACCTGACGGTTTTTGGGACAAACGTCATATATCGAGAGACAAAGTTTTTTCAAACACTTATATGATGGTTGTTAATAAAAACCGTCATATATACATGGAACATATATTTAACAGTTGTTTATGAAACCATTATATAATTCTCAAGTTTTTGGTAAAAAAGACAAATAATATATGATAGTTGTTTTTGTAAAATCGTCATGGGAGAAAGACAAATAAATACCCTGTAAACATGAGAAACCCAGAAAAGTGACTCGAATTTCGGAAAGGACAATTGAGGGGCAAAAAATTGGTCATGTTTTAGTCATTTTCGGTTGAGTTTTAGTTATTCTCCTTTTAGTTTTAGTCATTTTGTTTTAG
>JBAGKO010000014.1:20928494-20949444 GCA_037177275.1 Acacia concinna
AATCTAGTTAGCGTAACTTTCTTAAAAATGTTTTATGCATTTATTTGGATTTAAACTTCAAATCCCATGTTTAAGGTATCATAAAACCCCTTTAAATAGGGATTAACACCCTCTCAATTGCAACCTTTTTTCTTTCTTTTTTTTGGGTGTGCCAACAGTTACAACCTTATTTTTGTTTTGGTGAAATGAACACAATTTTGTGAACAATATAAGTTATTATAAATTTTATTCGTTTATATGTATTAATATATTGATATTAATATAAAATTTAGGAAGAATTACATTAAGGTCCCAAGTAAGGAAATTAATATCAGAAAAGTCCATATGACAAGTTGATGAGTTATTATTGACAAGCTGAGGACTTAGATTGACAACCTGAGAAGTTAGGTGGGATTTATCAAAAAATAAATTTCCTTATTTGGGACCTCAATGTAATTCTCCCTAAAATTTTTATAAATATTGCCTCTAGTTTTAATATAAGATCCAGGTGACTTTTTTTTAAAAGATTATGAAAGTTAAATAAATTAGGGATAATTTCATTTAAATACTTTTTCAATTTCAAAATCTCAAATCAATGGTTTTCCGTAAAATTGAATTGTCAGTTATATTATAAATTTAGGTAATCACATTACTCTTATGAGTAACATAATTGATATGGGATTTTAAAATTCAAATGGTAATTAAATGGAATTTTTCTAATAAATTATTCTAAAGTATTTATATATAATATTTTTCTCTAAACTAATTAATCTGACTTATAAACTGATATATAATATCATGGTATACAACCTACATAGTTATTAGGTAATATATTTAGTTTTATTAACGTGTTAAAGAAAATCAGTCTTATATTTAGAATATAAGGATATAATAAGTTATAACAAATTATCCTATTCACAAATTATAGTTTAGAGTACTTTAGACCAACCAAGATTATTAATCATGCGAAGTATACTTGTTCTTAACTGAAACCTCCGGGAAATTTACATCATTCCTTGTTCCTGGTCGACTTTTCAAATAGCATTACATTAAGCAAAGAAAGCTCATCACGCCTTATATAATATACACCGATGGCGATACATTTGAATAAAATACTCGTCTGGTTTTATATATAGGGTAGAGAAAGAAAAAAAATTTTAGTTCTATTTATATAGTATCTCATTAAAGTTTTAATGTGATTATATAATTTTACCTTTAATTTGTTATTGTGTTGATTTTATTTTCATTTAATATTATATATATTAAATAAGAGTAGAGTTGGAAAATTGTTGAATTTTATGGTAGAATTAATGAGATTTAAAGTTTTACTTAGTTTATATGAAAAATGTTAGAAGTATTATATATAGGACCAGATGAGTATGACTTACGGTGTTTAATATTTTATTACCTTTTAATGAAAAGTTAAACAATAAAGTTGATTTTATATTGAAAATAAGAGGTAGTATTAATTAATTGCTCCTAGACAAAGTTAAATCGGAGTTTTATGTAAGCTTGTTTATATTATTAGAGAGATAATATGTGGTGGAAAAATAATGTGTGGTTGAGAGAGAAGGTTATCTTGAAAGATGGGAAATTAATTGAGTAATTTTTGTAAGGAAAAATCCTGAATTATCTAAATTTTAATATGGGTTATCCTATGTGAAATTCAAATAACAAGAGTATGAAATCCGTATAAAATATAACAAAATTATCCCAAAAAAAAAAAAACCCTATGAGTGTGCGAATTGATATTGAATTATCTAAATTTTAATATGGGTTACTAAACCTATCTTATATACCCTCCAGTTTACAAAAGAAAAATAAAAACTTTTGAGACATCCTTTAAACTTATCTTGTACACCCTCCAGTTTTATTCATCAGCAACTTTTTCTCCCTTTGGCTGGTCCTTAAAATAAGAAATTTTTCTGTGTCTCTAAATGTAAACTATTTTTTTTCTATGTTAGTTAGAATCCTATAAATCTTAAGTTGTATCTTACGATTTGATTCAAAAACAAGTTAGTTAGAATCCCATAAATATTAAGTTGTATTTTAGGATTCAATTCAAAAACAGGTAATTTTGTTCTCCGGCAAAAACTTCTAGAGTAAATTTATATCTTAACCCACAAAAAAGAAACATAGCATTGACAAGAATATTATATTATATTCCCTCCAATACTAATTATAAGGACCTTTAACTTTTTTAGAAAATCTTAAAAAAAATTAATTGCATTACTTAATCATATTATATATTGTATTTTATTACATTATATATTAATTCATGAGTCAAACAACATAATTTGAAGAAAAATGATAAATTTTAATGTTTTAAAGTAATATAATTGACTTTCTTAGAATTTTTTTAAGATTCTTTAAAAAAGTCAATAACACCTTATAATTAAAACTGAAGAGAGAAAAAAGTAACGGAGGAGGGATCACTCTGCGTTTAGACGGCAAGAGATTTTTTTTTATTTTTAGTTACAGTGGCAAAAGAATTTTTATTAAAGTTACAGTGGCGGGCACTAGTGGAGAGTTTCTAACAGATTTATTGGGTTTCCGTTCCTTCTTTAGTTTTCGGCCTTTTATTGGGTTTCTGTTCATTCCTAAAGAGCAGGCAAAATGAAGGGAAAGTCCTTACTCCTTAGTACCATTTTCACAACAATAAGCAACTACAAGCCATAGATATTACATGATGCAAGATACAAGTTCAGTACCCTTGAGAAATCTTGTTTAAGTTTAAAGCTACAATAGATCCTAGCTGCTACAGGGAAGGTTTGGAAGTTCGTAATTTAACAGTGAAAAAGGAACTCTACAAATAAGGATTCATTTTGGTGTAATATGTGAGAAAAAGATTCAATATAGTTCTATAGTCTAAATGATCAAGTATCAAATGATATTAGAGCCCCGCGACACCATTCGATGTCATCTGATATATCAGCATATGGACTATAGAACTATTCTGAATCCATTTCTCACATATCACACCAATATACTCCCCTATTTATGGAGTCACTTTTTTACCAGACAGATTACTAAGCTCCCCTGTAACACTAACTCATGAAAAATAATACATTGATCCGGAAAACGAAGCACCATTTCTGTGCTGAAATTTGGTTACAGTAGCAAGAACAAGATTTGCACATGTACAAAACCCAGCTCCTAAGCATCATTCTCAGTGCCCCTCTTCAACTCCTTGTTCTCTTTGGTCAGCATGTCGATACGCGATTGCAGAATGTTTATCATGGCCTGCGCACTCATCATCTCGAACTTCATTGTCTCCCTTTCCACCGAGAGCTTGTGGACCTCGTCCTGCAACTGCTGGATGAACTTCAAGCAGCTCGGGGGCAGAGGCGAGTCGAGAGAGGAGGGGTCAAATTCTGGCACTCGAGTTGAAGGGCTTTCCTTAGGTTCAAGAGACTCAAGAAGGGAAAACTCCACCAGTGCAGACAGAAAATGTTTTCTCGCCGTAGTGCTGGCAGTTGTGGTGGTGGTTGTTGTTGGGAGTGTTGTTGCAGCGGTTGTTATTATTGATGAGCATAGATCCTGGCTGTTACGAGCTGAATGCTCAGGAGCACTCGAATGATTAGAGTTCAAGTTATGTCGCCTTCTTTTGTATTGCGAGAAAGGCTTCGGATTGTCTGTTTGCGGTGACGGATAGTCATCCATAGACTTGGAATTATCCCTTTCCGGTGATGGAAACTCAGCCATGCTTTCCCTCTTGCAGACAGCTAGAAGATTTTGAGTTTCAATTGGTAGCTTATTCACATCAAGAGGAACTTTATTGATGGAGTGAGTATCCTGAAAGAATGAACCAAGATTAAGAAAAGCAATTAGCACTTGCAAGCTTCAAATTTATGATGTAATTCTTCAAGCCAGAAGTCCATAAATGAATAAAGGGCGTACTGAAGTGTAATCTCCTGGATTTGTTCCAAAATGAGCTTACTCACTTGTGCTACATTCTATTACCCATTTAACGACTCTAGTATTTTGTCTTAAATTTAACTTCAAATAGTCTGACGAATTTTGAAGCAATGAACATTAAAATTGTTGAAAATACGTTGCCCGGCTTTGAAGTTTGAACGATTTCAATATCATCCGCCTAGTACAGGGATAGAGGTGAGGTTTCAAAATTGAATGATTTACTTAATCATAAATATGGTCTCAAAATACTAAAAATGTTCAGCATATAAATGAGTGTGTGTGTCACAGGTAAATTGCACAACATTTAATGTTCACAGGTTTTCTGTTTATCATTGAACCCAAGGAAGCAAACAAATTTTGAACCATAAAATAGCAAGGAAACGGTGATTTTTTGTATTTTGATCACAGAATGATTTTTTTTTTAATTGTAGCAGTCAAGCTATCAAATTTTGTTGAAACAAAACTATTCATCTGATGATGAAAAAAAATCCACCAACAACTGCCGGGGTGCAGTGGTAAAGCAGCTGACACTTCCCCAAGCGGACGAGTTCAAACCTGGGAGAAGCACTTGTTGGGAGGGGAGCCCACCCTTGGTGCAAAGCACCTTACATCACCGAAATATATAATTTCATGATGCATTTATGTGACAAAAGTGTAGTAACAAGTTTATTGAGATGTAAACTACAGGCTACAATCACAACAACAAAAAATACTACCTTCGGTCTTAAATGTATGACCTAGTTGTAGTGCAAATTACATTACAAACTAGGTCCTAAATTTAGTGGTATATAATATATATCACTATGTAATAAGGTTATAGCCAATTAATTGAAAATAAAATAAAAAATTTCCTTTCTTTGTTTTGTTGTCATCCTCACACCAAAACAACTTTACACAACAAATCTCTTTCATTTCTACCTCATCTTTCATAGAATGTCATTCCATCTCTCATGCAGAATAAATAATATTGAAGACACTATTCAACAGCTCAATATTATCTAACAAAACCATAGTATTGTGAATCAGGGTTTTTTTATGTGAGGATATCACATCATGTCAGCAGTTTGCCGAGTCAATTTTGCCTGGTTATGGGGATCGGTATCAGAGATTTTTATTGACATGTGGAAGAACATAGTCTCAACTGTCAAGTTGCTTTTAACAAGAAATTCAATGATAAGATGCAACTCAAATGATAGTATTATGAGATATCTTACGAGGGTACCAACCCTAACAATAGGGAACAATGGTAAAATTTATATACATGGCTGGGAGAAAGTTTGGGGAGGAGAAAAGAAGAGATTTTAAAAGAAATAGATCAATGATAATTTTGATTCCAAATTGAAGTTTCACTGCAAGTACATAGCAACCCTTGAAAGTCAAACACCATTAGCCCCAATAAACATCCAACTTGATCCAAGTTAGCTAGTATTAAATTTAAAGCCAATTTAGTACAGATATTAATTTATCAAACAATTAGAGAGCCATGAACAAACTAACAGCAGCTTATTAATGAATAGTCAATCTACATGTACTTGATCCTTTCCAACACTGAAGGCCCACCATATAAACTCCCATCAAACATCCCAACTAAGGGTGGCCCAGTGCGCAGGTGGGGTCTAGGAAGGAATGGATGTATGAAATCTTACCCCTGCAAGTGAAGAGGCTGTTTCCAAGTTTTGAACTCGTGGCCTCTAAATCACATGGCAACAACCTTAACGTTGCTCCAAGGTTCACCCTCAAAACACCCCAAATCCATGGAGTACATTCACCTCCAACTCAATTTAACCATCCTTTATAAACAAATGATTCAAAACCGCATCAATTACTCCACAGTATTTCACATCAAGCACCCCCGGAGGTTATCTTTCATATGGGGTCAACGGGGGAGACGTCATAGAATTCCATTAAACCTTCATGACTGCTTCTACTTAATCTCTGCGATGGTTTCCATAATTCAATCTCCCATTAACCCCTGAAGTTATCTCATTAACTTGTACTAATTCAGTGCAACAAGAAACTTCATCATAGATGGTTATAAACTTCTAGTAACATATTTCATTGCTAAAGCAAAATGAACTTAACTAATTCTTGTGATGAGATATTAAAGGGTGAAACTTTACTTGTTAAACCTCCTACAATTGCAAATCAATTACTGATATTATATAGGTGGAGTTACAAGCAAAGTTTTTTTAATATTTGCTATTAAGTTTTCCGCCAAAACAGAATCACAAATGATTGAATGAACACTTTTCCAAAGCTCAGCACCGCCTCATTAGGATTTCAAAAAAAATGTTCTCCACATTAAAAAAATAATTTATGACATCATACCTACGTATATTTCTAGTATAAAAATCAAGATTAAATATATAATCATGTTATACAGCAACAGCTAGAAAATTTTCTTCAGATATCTTCAACTAGATCACTTAATCACAAATAACTCACTCTTGCAATATTTTCTAATGTTAACGAACCAACTGAAACAGTAAGCACAGCTGAAATTCACATATTATGAACTTAACTACATAAGATTACATCAAATAACAAATAATGGGGATCTTAACTCTATAAGATTACATCAATGATGACATCCAAAGTTTAGTAAAACAGCAATGATCAATCTAACTTTTCCTTAAGGATTTAAGTTAATTCTTGAATATGAAGATTTAAGTCAGAGCCCCTCTATGAGATTCAGTGAAAGAAGTTACATACTATCCTTAGAAGCCCTAACAATTTTGGGCTAGGCAATAATAGGCTGGCAGGGCAGGCTTCCTTACCCAAGCTAGTAATACCTCCATGTTCTATATAGAAAAAACAATCTCGAATCATATCTGATAAATAATATTATAAACTTCAAATGTAATCCATAATTTTACACTATGAAATATTCTAAACTAAGTCTACAACTTAAGTCTTGAAAATAAAAAATAAAGTTACCTTATGTCTTCCAGAGTCCAAATAATTTTTTTTTTGCATAATAAAAATATAATATATTTACATAATATTTATATATAAAGTAAAAAGTATAATATATTTGCATATGATATAATATAATCTAATATAATATAACCAAATATATTTATGTAATCTATGATATGAAAAATTTTACATAAAATATATATATACCAGGCAGGGCCCTAATGGGCAGGGTGGCATACTATGCCTAATGCCTGGTCTTACCCGCAAAAATGCCCAACCCGAATGTGCCCAATCCTTTTCGGGCTTGTTATTTTTGGGTTGAGCTAAGCGATTTTGTGATATGCTTTGCCAGACATATTGGGCATTTGGATTTTATGAACACCCCTAAAACTAATATGCAATATGATGATATATAATATATAATTTGATTAAATAATTTATTTAATTTTTTAATCTCTTCATAAAAAAGTAAAATATATTTTATATTTAGAAAATTAAGAGTAGGTTTAGCCCTAAGGAGAAAATGAAACCATAGGACCAAGAAATAACATCAAAACTTATGATATGATTGAAATTAAATCTACGCACAAGATAAAAATTAAACTGGCGTCGCCCGGACTCGAACCGGAGACCTTCAGTGTGTTAGACTGACGTGATAACCAACTACACCACGACACCACCTTATTAAATGGCAGCCCATATTATAATTTAGACTAACAAACGAGTGCATGTTTCGCGTCGTGCACCGGCTATTTTTCTCGCGGTTATCAACACTCAGCTTCATCTTTTATTACCCTCCTCTCGCGGGAAGTCTCTTTCGGGGAACCCTAATCTTCCCTCTCAGGTCCATTTCTCTTCGAACTCCAAACATCTCGATCTCCCTCAGTTTGAGTGTTGAAGGTGAAAGTTAACAGCCATGTCTGCAGCTCTGGATATGACACTTGATGATATCATTAAGAAGAACAAAAATTCTGGATCTGGAAACTCCAGAGGTCGTGGCCGAGGATCTGGTCCCGGTCCTGCTCGCCGCCTCCCCAATCGTGCCGCCAATCGTGCAGCACCTTATACAACTGCAAAGGTATGCCAACCATTTTTTTTCGGTGATCCAAGCGCTCTGGATTTTGATTTTTCATTTATTGAAACGATTTCATTCTAACGCCAGGTTGGATTTCTTGTTTTTTTTTTTGGTTGCGATTTAGGCACCGGAGGCGACATGGCAGCATGACATGTTTGCGGATCAGCCTATGGCACCGCACGCAGCTCAAGGTGGTCGAGCGTCTGCCATAGAAACCGGGACTAAACTCTACATATCTAATTTAGATTACGGTGTTTCTAATGAGGATGTTAAGGTACTGTTTTTTTAATAATAACGGTTCGAACATGCATCCATCTCCTTAATATATTAGTTTCATGTTCCCTACAGACTTGCTTTATAAGTTTGGATCTTTCTGCGTTTGACTTTTTATTTGGTATAACCTATGCCGTCGAATTTTAGATCAGTGTAGGTGAAGAGGCTTTAGATGGTTTTTGTTTTAGCATTTTTTTTTCCTGAACTTGAACATTATATGAGATCGTTATGAATTTTAGACCAGTGTGAGTGAAGGCTTCAGGTGGTTCTTGCTATAGGCATGCATCGTATTTTATCTGACTTTGTTTCGTATGACTTTACCTACGAACTACAGTATACATTCTTGTCTTGTTATTTATAGATTGTACATATGCACTTTAACTTCAATTGAATTTGTTTCAATTTTAATGCATCTATGAATGCGTTTGTGACGCGACTTCATACTCTATGCTGAGATTATTAGTATTCAAACCTCAAGTATGAAACCAAAATAGAGAAAAGTAGGTAAGATTTTATCAATTCTTCTTAAAATTTCTTTTACTCTGTCAAAACTAATCCTATCATTATAAATGCTTAGCTGATTTTTTTTGTCTTTTATTTTGTATTTAAAAATGCTTCACTGGTGTTCTGATTTATTTTTACCTTACTATTATTAATTTAAATTTTGAGGTAGAGATACGTGAAGCAATTTCGTGCGTCATGTTTAAGGTTTTTATTCCATTTTCAGGAGTTGTTTTCTGAAGTCGGTGACCTAAAACGGTATGCAATCCATTATGACAGGAGTGGCAGATCAAAGGTACTTTGTTGAGTTTCCATATTCTGTTCTACTGATCAAATCTTTAGTGTACTGATGTATTTTTTTAAAACCTGTTTCCAGGGTACAGCAGAAGTAGTCTTTTCACGGCGAGTTGATGCTGTAGCTGCTGTGAAGAGATACAACAATGTTCAACTTGATGGTAAACCGATGAAGATAGAGATTGTGGGGACAAACATTGCTACACCTGCTGCAGCTCCTGCTGCAAATGGAGCTGTTGGAAATTCAAACGTAGCTCCTAGAATGTATGCCCTTCACTAATGAATATTTCATTCATGGAGTAATTAATTGACTGTCTTAAATTTCTGATTCTTGAATGTGTGTTTTTTCGCACATTATTATCATCTTGCAGTTCATGTTGTGCGTATTTATATATTTTTGTTTGAATTCTTTTAGGGAGGTTTTCTTAATTGTTTGTTTCTGATTTTGAGTTTGTTTGGAATTTTTTCTGAGCTTGCTGCAAATAACGGTTGAACTATCTTCAATCCTTTCACTGGAGAAAAAGTAATTACTCCTCTGGTTCTTAATACAAAACATAGTTGACTTTCTTTGGAGAGATTAAAAAAGCTAAATAAGTTAGTTAATAGTTAATCATAGCATATGACTTGTATCGTTTGATTATATGTCAATTCACAAGTCAAACAAACTAATTTAGCATAAAAAAGATACATATTAATACTTTAAAGTAATTTATTTAGCTTCTTTAATATTTTCAAAGAAGTCAATTATGTCTTATATTAAGGACCGATGGAGTATGATTTAAAATAGAAATAGCTGTGTGGTTTGACATTTGTGCTGCCTATAACCTAATTGTAGTCCTTTTATACTTGTTTACAGTCAGCACTTAGCAGAGATGATTTTCAACGTGTTGATCTTTGAATATCTGTAGCAATATTTGGTAGATAATTGGATTGCAAGGAAAGTATCGTATATGATAATTCGTGTGATGCATTGCATCGTTTTTAAATTCATGTATTTTTCTGCTTTACACTTGTAGACATTGGGCTACTTTGAGCTCTGGAATTTGAATTGGGCATTGAAACTGAGCCCTTTTTACTGACCTAAGGATGTCTTTTAGTCTAAAGGAAGAGGTTAATCTTGTGGCCGCCAAGTTTTCTCTTGTTTGTAAGCTTATGCGTCCTTAATCTGTCTTTTGAACAGTGGACAAGGTAGAGGTGGGGCTTTTGGAAGGCCACGTGGTGGTGGTAGAGGACGTGGCTTTCAGAGGGGTCGAGGACGTGGAAGAGGTCGTGGAGAGAAGGTGTCCGCAGAAGATCTTGATGCTGATTTGGAAAAGTATCATTCAGAGGCAATGGAAACAAACTGAAAGCCATGTCATGTGTTCTAGTTTTTTGCTATTACGACTGTGGTTGTCAGGTGCATGGTGACAGAACAGCACCTGTTTATGTATCTTTATCACAATCCCACTTTCTAGGGGAAGGGAGAGATGCTTCTTGAGTGGAAACTATTAGACTTGATGTATGGAGTTTGGGCTTCTGTTGTCTAATATTCTTTATCCTTGGGTATGAAATCTGGGTTGACAATCAGAGGTCAGCGTGTTATCTGCACCCACGCTTGCTTTCATTGGCTTAAATCATTTGTTTTATGCAACAAGTGGGTCATGGAGGGGAAACTATGATTTCATCTGTTCATACAAACAAAGCACTGGCTGCAAAATGTGAGGCTGCAGAATTCACCCACAGCTGCTTTGTGAGTTGGTTAGACAGTGGAATCTTCAAATGAGGTAGATTCCCTGCCCCTTATTCCTGCATACCCCCCGCCCCCAAGAAAGAAAATCTTGTGATATCGTTATCTTAACTTTGGCCTGTTGTACCTGCATGATTGGTAGGTATGAATAACTGATTGGAATTGTCATCATCGGAAGTTTCTTATGTCACTAGAGGACATTTTCGTTGACTATTTCGGTAATTTTGGCTTATTTATCTAGTGAAATGGAACCCTATCATCTGTTCAGCTTTACAAATCCAGTTGAGTGCACCAGTCAAAGTAGGACTGGTCAGCAAATGAAGATTTAGAAATCTTTCTCTAGTGGGTTGTTACAGGAGTAGGCTTTGATGCCATGCAGATGATTTCTGCGGCATTCATGTTCTTTGCCTCTGAAATGTTTTTGTGAAACCTCCAGTTTTCAAACTGTCTTCTGATCTGCATTATTTGCTAGTACATATTCATAATTTGTACTGTTTGGACGTTAAATTGAGCAATGTGTGAGGAGCTTTTCACATTTAGCAAGTGCCAGTCAGTTGGCAGTTGGAATTTGGTGGCTGTGTGCGCCTCACTGCTGCTTTGCTGTGGAAGGATATGCATGCTGGCTAATTAAAGTAGAACTAGTGCATAGGCCATGTTTGAGAGCTCCGTCAAACTTTGCATTTTCGTAGTTAAGCTGATTGTGGTAGTGGCCATTACCCCAATAATTCTCCATTGGCATGTGCCCTGTCAAGGCTGCGGCATGATTAGACTGCGGAGTTACATTGTTAGGGTTTTGAAGTTCATGGCTATTGCGGCAAATCTGTTTATGTATCCCGTCTACTTTGGCGGATAAGTTGTCCAAGATTGTACAATGCCTCCCTTCTCTTGTCTTGAACAATTCGACGCGATTATTTCAATTCATTGCAATCCTTCGAATCTGATGTCATTTTGAGAATAATAGGATTTTGCTATAATGTGGAGACTTTGGCAACTTAATTGAATCGTGGTTAATTGGTAATGTATGATGGTTAAATTGCGACGTATGATTGGTTATGTACGGAAGTTCAAGTCGCCGTGTATTGTCAAGTATGCGCTAAACTTCGTTTAGAGTAACAAGTAGAAAAATAAATTAGGACGTAGGCTTTCCCTCCGTTGTCTATCATGCCTAATTATTTGACTTGATTTTTTAAATTAAATTAGATGAAACCTCACCGAAAGAACGTCCTATTTGAAGAGAATTTAGCACCTATAGGCCACACACAAAAGCGGGGAAAGAGCAAAGAGAAAAAACTCGAAAAGGAAGCCAATTGTGCACTACCCTGAATACAAGATTTAGAAATGAGGCAATCTATGAAGCTTTTGGCTTGGCGAGCTTCTCCCAGAAAGAAAGGATGAACATCCATAAATACAGAAATACTGCCTTCAAACAAGAAACCACGAGGTTCCAACATGAGGAGGGCCAATACCATGGATATAGCAATCTGAAGAAAATACTTATGAGATGCCTAAAATATCGTCCAACCTGTCATTAAAAATTTTATATAAGAAACGCAAAATCAATTGACAGATCCGAAAACTTGGGTCATACCCAAGAAACGATGGTTCAATGAAAATACAGAGGGCGTTCATTTGGGCGAAAGATAACAGAAATGGAGCTTTACTCCGTAAATATGTACTCACAGGAAAAAGCAAATCCAATGCTTGCCAGGCGGCATGACGTACAGTTCTAGTGGGGTAGAGTGGTCCCCCAGGAGAAGTGAAACTATACAAGCATGTTTTCAATCTCGTACTTGTAGTCAGTCTCAGTTCCATCCCTGTGACAAGATGACCCAAAGAATACAGGAAAAACTGGTAAGGTTGAGATAAGAGTGCCAGCATAGAACATCTGGGGGGGTAAATATTGTACCTTGAAGCACTTTAATTTCTTTGAGGTAATGTAGCAGCACAGGTTCCACTTTTAACTTCTGAAGCTGACCAACAAAAGAATTTCAACAGCTTCAGACAGGATCAGATCTTCATTTCTTGTTAGTATAAATGACTACGAGTACTCAATGTACCTGATCAGTCAGTTCGGTAACAAATATGTCTGCTGGACCACCAACCAATATTGCGTTTGGGAAATCCGGGCATTGTTTGAAGAAGCTTTCCATTTTGTCAGCTGCAAGCAGAATAATGTATTATATGAGAATAGTGCAATTCCCACTGATAGGCTCAATTACCACTCCTGAATCCGGACGATGTTCACCTGAGTTATAAAATAGAATAAATCTTGAAAGCAAAAGATACATATCTCGCTGAGCCTGTGAATTTAGCGAACAGTAGTGAATTTTAAAATGCAATTGCAAGCAAAAATAAACAAAAAGCAAATTTTATTTTTTGTTCAAAGGGTGAACTGACCTGTACAGGAATTTTCTTCAATCGTGAGTTGTCCAGTGCAACATCCTCCAGAAGGTACTGAACTCAATCGAGAACATGCAAATAAAACAAGGGGAAATAGACATGTAAATTGGTAACATTAGCATGAACTATAACATTGCTCAAAATCACACCGTGGCATATGAACGTAAGATTATCAGTACTTAAGTATTACACTTACATGAAAGAGGGACTGGAAATGCCTCGTGTTCGATTGAATGTCAATCCTGTGCAAGAACAATATTTCATTGCAACAATTTTTCAGGATTAAATTTATTCGAACGTAGCTAGGTCCATTCTAAGGTTATATAGGTCACGCAAATTGACTCACGAGTTTTTAACATTTTCCATTATTTTTATTTCTGCTGTTTGGATTATATTCTTCTTGAGCTGACAATGAAAAAGGACACAGAAATAAACCTGAAGATTGAGGTAAATAATAAATTCACACAATTTCAAAATTTATACTGAAAATTGAAAGCCCTTCAACCTTTTCCTTTTAGAAGCTGAAAATTATGGAAGAATTTAGATGTCAAACTTGATTTATAGCATTATATCATTGTCCAAGGATGATTCATGAAGATTCCCACAATTCATCTACTTAAGAGATTGTCATACTACTATGAATTACTGGAGGGTTTTGATTAGGAGAACTTGGAGTGGCTTCTTTAGATATTAACTTGTGCAGCGGATAGAAGTGAATTTAAGAGAGGAGAAGAAAGGGGTAGACTGTCCCCAATTATAGGGAAGGGGCTGAAATTGTTGAAGGATAGAATTAATGAGGTGCTTGGTACTGCTAATAGTCAATAGTGTGAGAATCGACGAGTCAAGAAATATGGTTTTGAGTCAGATTGATGATATTGTGAAGGCAGATGATATGTGAATGAAGAAAGGAAATTATGATAGGTTGAGCTATCCAAGAAATGATGGAGGGAACTAGAGAAAGGATGGGTGACTCAAGGGAGCAGTTATCCATGATCAGGACAGAAGCTGGATTTTGGGATTTTCCACTGATATGGGGATGGAAATGCCTTTAACTGCAGAAGATGGGGCTCGATTATGGGGAAGGAGTTAGCATGGGAACTGTGTTTTAAAAGAGTAGAATCTGTTGCTCTAGATTTAGTTAGAAGTCTACAGAAGGAATGATTGCATAAATAGTTCAGCTAAACATGGTTTAGCTTTGGAGATGGGTAAACATGTACGGGCGCTGTTCTTGAAATAGTGGTGTTTTGTTTCAGACCCAGAAGGGCTCATGAGCTCAAAGGGTCATCTTGGTACCCAGAATAAAAAAAGGTGAGCTTACTGGGAGATCTATAATTTACAAGATTAGATCAGGCCCCCTGACAGATAATTATCAACAACTTAGCAATGCCACTTAAAACAACTTGAATTCATACCAGAAAACATTTGTGGCGCCTTGAACCAAAGCAGATGAATAACGAAGAAGCACTTCTGGATTATCAAGTTGAACTTCAAATAACTGCATAAAGGTAAAAGGTACTGAGGCAGTAGTCATTTTGCAATACAACGGGAAGCCAGGGAAAAGGAGTTAGGGAGGGGTATTGAAAATTAAAAAAATAATTTTATTTGAACTATATCCTGGTAAGTTTCTTTGCTTGCATTGTGTTGCCCTTCTTTTTTTAAATATTCTATTTCCCCAAGCTTCAATAACTCATTCATTTCTTATGGAGGCAAGCATCCAGGTGATAGATCATACTTTTAAATACCCAAACAAGGGATTAATGAAAGATACTGTCGAGTAAATAAGAGAATCTACTGTAAACCACATGATACAGTTGAGAATCTAGTTCCATACCCATTTGTGGAACAAGAGAGCAAAAATATGGGAGGCAAATGACTGGCTCCACAGTTGGACAATCAAGTCAAGAATAGGCTTTCCGCTTTCAGGCATCCGCACAAAATAATCAGCAAGAACATCATAGAAACATAACAGGCCATCACCATTGTTTGAGGGAGAAATTCCGTCTTCATCCTTGCCGAAAATTATATCTATTCATATCAAAAGATCAATATATGCAATCGGTAACCTGTTTTCAATGCGTCCAAAAAAAAAACAGGTTTTTTTTTGGCTCCTAGAAAACATGTAACTTTGATCCCAATAATCAATGATGTAGTTGGGAATACACAATAGCTAAACCCTGCTCGTTTGAATGCAAATAATCCCTCGTTGCAGAGGTTTAACACTCAGTGAGCACCTCATTAGACCAGTTGCATTAAGCAAAATATATCATCTGGAAAGCGCTTTCCATCAACATTTTCTTAAACAAACATAATATAGTTGAGAATATGTTATCGAAAAGAAATATACGATCGACAATGTAATCACACTTTCAAGAAATATAGCTAGTTCAGCGGAAAGACCACAGTGCTAATCGTGTATCTCTCACCCACCGTTTAGACTCACCCTTGGCTCGGTCATCAACTTCTAAAGCTATGTCTGCAAATAGCTCCTGCAGCAAGTTGCGCCTCTGTGACGAATTAGCCATCGCCTGCAACAGTTTATCATACATAATTTTGTTTAGCGAAAAAAGAAGAACGCTCCATTCCATATTTGGCATTCAGGCATGCTCAGGCAGGTATGAATTCTCATCAATTCTAGATAAGAACGTACAAATGGAAAAATCGACGAATATGCGGAATATTGGCTGAAAGATATACCAAGGCATTCACAGAGATTTTAAGAAATAAACATTTAGTCTCAACTCAACAATCCAGAGGGGACAACATAGAAAGAGAAGGTATTCCAAACTCGAGCACTTAGCAAATGGCTAATACGCAATTAGTAAATGCTACTAGCCATACCATGACGGACAACTGTTCTTAGATTCATTTCATTTTCGTAACATCCAAACTCAAAGAAAAATTCGAAGGGATTACAAGATAAGTAAATAACAAACCCGCTGGAGCTTCTTGTGTATAGCTTGAGAGAGCGCGTCGAAATATCCAGAGCGTCGGGGGGCAGATTGAGCTCCGGGAGTCATATCGGAACAAAAACGAGCAGAAAACAGGAAGAATCGGAAGCTCACGCACCACAAAACCCTAGTCCTAATTCCAGTACGGGCATGTACTTGGCGAAAGCACTGCGAGAAATCGAATCCAATCGACTCAGCAGTAACAGGGAAGAAGTTATGAATTGCAATCTACTGTTTGAAATTAACCGACAACACCGACATAATCATCAACGACTCCCTCCGATTCTAGAGCTGGTTTTTCCACGAGATCACACACGTTGACACACGAATACATAATATTGGTGGGTGGTAACGGCGTAAGACTCACTCGCAGTATTAATAGTGTTTTATTTTTATTTTATTGGTTTCGCGGACGGTGACAACTGTGGCGGGACGAGAGCGTGGCGGCAAGAGAGGGTGGCCACGGAGGAGTACAGTGCAGTGATGGAGATATGCGGAGAGGGAGACCATCCACTATTTTTTTGCTGTAGTGGTGGGTCCTGGCGCGAGGTGGATTAACAATTTCGAACACAGGTGTGATTTGACTGGATTTATATTTAGTCGTTTGGATGAGTGAATTCGAGCCGCCTAAGGAATGAAATCGACTGCTTGCTTTTGCTGTCCCAGAAAAAAATGACAGCCAAAACAGGAGTGCTTTTTATCCGATCCGAATAACGTTAATTCGAGCTAGCTTTGGCGGAAAAGGGCAGACTGAGGCTTGGTTTTTATAACTCTGGCCTCCGTATCCTCCACTGAGTCACAGTCAGGACAAGGAGCAATTGGAACCTTTCAATTTTTTTTTAATTTTATTTTTTAGATATTAATAAATAATAGGAAGATGAGCGTGTGCCATAGAATCGGTAAACAATTTGGTTGCTTTCAGGACATAGATGTAAAGGAAAATTTGATACCAAATTAAGCATCATGTAACTACGCAACTAATATTGCCTTTGAAGGCATGCAGCTCACTGGGAAAGAAGCCTTTGAAGGGAAGGGTTCAAATCAAAACTCAAAATGTGGTTCAATCCAAACGGCTGACAAATGACAATTACTAGTAGAAGAAGCATAGGTGTGGTGTGTAGTCACTTCTTCTCCATTGGAAAGGTCTCAATCAGAATTCCCAAAGCTGGCTCATCATTTCTTCTTCAAACCGTTTTGATTTATTATAGTATTATCATGACCACAAGACCCACACAGAAAACCATAAACCGAGTTACCCAAGCAATAAAATGATAAAAAAGATGAACAAGAGCTGCATAAACCGGAAGTTGCTGGGGTAAGAGCCAACAGTCTGGGTAGATGTGATAAAATTATTGAGATCCAGTAAAAACAAATTTCAGAAAATCATGGCCTACCCATCATTTTGGATTGCAATTTTGCGACAGAAGTATGATGTAACGTTTTACTATTATCAACTTTACTACTTTCGCCATTTCTTTGCTTGGTTCTTGACGCGACTACACAAGAATGGGGGAAGTCAATGTCGACTATTATCTACCACCCCGTCCTCTCAATCGCCTTCTTTGACCAAAAATTTAGACGCAAAGCTTTATTTTATTGAAGCCACTGACAAATAAAAATTTGGCACAAAGTCATCGTATTTGTGCTGTTAATGTAATTTCATCTATTAATATCTACGTTATTTTATTCTGATGCAGCCATGAAGGTGTAATATTCAGGAACGTCGATATCTAATTTACACAAGGTTGAATAGAAAGAGATGCGACTAACCAGAAACGCGGCTTTTAGAGCGCAAAGAGATCATGATTTTATATTGAACAGGTCTTTAAGCTGCTCTTGATGTGAAATGCAACTCAAACCAATATAATCGTTTCAAAGACAAAATTTGGATCAACATGGATTAAAATTTAACCAGGGGAAAAAATGAAAAAAGAAAGGAAAAAAGACCTTGGACAAATGGGATTTACTTTGGACCCCAGAAATTTCAGAGTCAACGCAGACTTCTTATTCTCTACTTGCAATGGACAAGACAGAGGTGTAAATGAAAAGTTTAGTTCTTATCAACTCCAAGCCTGAGACGGAAATCCTCTTCCATAAGAGGAAGACCATCCCGCAACTTGACCTTGGGTTCCCAACCAAGCAATTCCTTTGCCTTCGCTATATCAGGTTTTCTCTGTCGAGGGTCATCGGGTGTATTCTCAACCGTCTTTATCTCCACCTTTGGATTGGTAAGCTGCAAAAGCCAGCCACCACGAAGCATTAATTACCAAATATTGCACTGGGAGCTCCTTCATCATATATTTGAAAATAATTAAGAGCTTTTAACTGACCTCCTTCACAGTTTCAGCGAGTTCGGTCATTGTAAATTCACCTGAAATAGCAAACATGCTCAAATAAGTAATCCGAATGGGGGGAAGTTAAACGCAAGCCTTGCAGTAGAAATGTAACCTGGGTTTCCAAGATTGATTGGACCAGTGTGTTCCCCTTCCATGAGACGGATAAGGCCGTCGACCTAAGAGATTTCAAACAAATATGGTCTTATTAAAGCTCGCAATTTAATAAAATCAAAACAAAGGATGAATAAAAGATATTTACCATGTCAGAGACATAACAGAAACTGCGAGTTTGTGTTCCTGGAGCCTGGACCGTCAATGGTTCACCCCTACGATAGGACAACGATTTGAGAAGCCAAAAGATTTGGAAATGGGAGAAAAACTGGGGGGGGGGGGGGGTTCTCTCAGGCCCGTCCAACCCCCTTTTTTTCGTTTTTCTCAGAGCCATTCAACCAACTTTTAAATACAGAAATAGTTGAATCAGTAATTGCCCTGGCAAGTGCAGAGCATTGTCATAAATTGACTCATCAAGCATATTCAAAAATAGACAAACATTACCATAACTATTACCTTCAAAACTGATAGGATGTATATCTATAGTAGGAAAAGAAAACGGAGGAAGAAGATATAAGCAATCCATGCAGAAACAATATACCAAAAAAAAAAGGTCAAGTATTTACCTAAGTGCTTGTGCAATGAAGTTGCTGACAACACGCCCGTCATCAATGTTCATACGTGGTCCATATGTGTTAAAGATTCTTGCAACACGTATTTCTGAGGCAAAAAAGGTATAAACACATGACGGACTAAAAAGAGAAGCATTTGAAACAGCTATACCCCTCTAAAAATGAGGCAATGTAAGAAGACTTCAAGAGTTTACCGATTCCATGTTGCCTATGATAATCAAACATCAAAGTTTCAGCCACACGCTTTCCCTCATCATAGCAGCTCCGAACCCCTGTAATGTATTTAAGTGCTTAGACTATATATTCTAGCTTATTCACTTAGACCAATTAAGTCTGACATAAAATAATTTTGATGACAGAGCCTTGGCTCAAAAAGTTCACCTCACATCATAAAGCTAATGCTTGCATGGTGACAAATGCAAACTGTAGATTCAATCTTTTAGCTTCTTAGGTTCATAACAAAGATTCCTCTTTGTCATGAAAGAAGTTTTTTTATGGATGAGCAAAACGCAACTTTGTAGCACATAATTTAAATAGAGAACAGTTCTTTGTACGCTATATACATCAGAAACATGTCTACTGCATCAGTGCGTAAAATAATAACTAGCTAATAGCAATGCTACCTCTCAAGAAAGCTAGTACAACAAAGATGAGTCAGAGAAAAACACGTACCTATGGGATTTACATTGCCCCAATAGCTTTCAGGTTGGGGGTGCACAAGAGGGTCTCCATATACTTCTGATGTTGATGTAAGCAAAATCCTGTTGATAGAAATACAGATAGTTGAGGCCAATTGAGGTAACAGTTGAAAATATTGATTCTTTTTCTTTCTTTGAAAAAATAAAATTTGCCCCAACCTTGCACCAACTCGTTTTGCAAGCCCAAGCATGTTCAGGGTGCCAATCACATTTGTCTTTATTGTCTGTAAATTATAGAGAAACAAAGAAGACTCAAGCAGGTTACCCCAAAAAAGAAAAATAAAAACAAAACAAGAAAAAGAAATTAGGAATACTTTCACAAGATTTTATTTGTAGAAGATAGGAGAAGTGGAACATGCAAGATGGTAAATCTGATCAACTTCAACCAACAAAGGCTCTGTGAGTCTCTGAATTTGTATGATTGTGTCAACTGTCACGGTTTATACTCCTGACCCTTCGCTATGCAATTTAGATTATTATATATATGCATTTTTCTTTTCTTTTAATTTATTTATTATTTTTTTATGCTTTTTGTTTTTTGCTGTGTGTGTGATGGAATGGAGATTTGAGATTGACAGATTGTGTTACAGTTTGTATGATTGAACAAGTTTTTTTTATGATTATTCCATAAATAATTGGTTTTTAAACGGGCCTGAAGCCCGTTGGGCCAGCCCAAGCTCGATGTTAATTGAGTCGGGCCTCGATTTTGAAGGTATTTTTAGGAATTGGGCCTAAACGGGCTAGCCCGTTTAGGCTTGAGCTCGTCACGGGCCGGCCCTATAGGGCCAGGCTAGCCCGAATTCCCAGCTCTACGTAGGTCAATGACCATATGAAGAAGAGACATATGGGAGATGGGGAATGCCGTACAGGAGAGAATAATGCAACCATCAATTATCATCAATGTATTTCTAAATATAAAGTGAATAATATGGGTTTTAATCGTGGGTTGACCCACCCAACCCGATAAATGGGCTGATTTGAGTTTAAAAAAAGTGAGACCATTTTAATGCAAGTCTTTTAGGACTGAACCCATATAGTCTCAACCTGCGACAGGTTGGTCTATATGGTTTTTTTAAAAAAAACATATCTATAAAATGTTAAGACCTAAGAGTTCAAAAGTAAACTCAAAATTCTAACTTTTATGCATGCTTCAAATTCATTTGTAGGTTTGAACTTTGAAACTTAATTTGTATCTTGTAA
>JBAGKO010000014.1:20949544-20961771 GCA_037177275.1 Acacia concinna
TGACATCTACAAAGGGGTAAAAAAATTGTAAAAGCAGACCAGCACCATTGATTCACAGATGGATTTAAAGGCAAAATGGATGACAATATACCAAGCCAGCAAAGCAGCATTGCTGTTCATTTTCTCAGAGCACAATATCTAACGATGATCAAAATAGTGGTTGATCAATTAACACTCAACCTTTAATTGTTTTTATCTTGCAGTGTAATAATTGTGAAGCATAAGTTAGTCGCATGAACCTTCACAACATTTTACTTAAAAGAAATCAGTTCCACCTAGATTTAATAATTCAAAGTTCAAACATTGACCATTGAGAAGAACGGGGGAAATCATCTCCAGTGTATCATCTTCTGTGTGACAAATTTGAGACATGACTTCTATAGAGATAAAAATGGGGCAATACCATGACGCTTGAGTTCGAATCTTGGATGGCCAATCCATTTTTTGAGATTGTCTTTAGATCCCGTGAAGTAGTTATCAACAACTATTACCTGATCAAGGCACAAAACCCATAACTACATATGCTATTTATATTTTATCAGTTATATGATGATAAATAGATAATTACTCTAAATATAATCAGCGAAATCACAAATAATTATAATGACTATATAAGGAGAAAGATTGCACGTGCTTACCTCATTTTTTTCATTTTCCATCAATCTGTCCACTAGGTGCGAGCCAATAAATCCAGCTCCTCCAGTAACCAAAATTCTCATATTGGACTGTTGACAAGAATGAGAAAAATATTGGTGAAACAAAACATCAAGACAGAAAAGTGACATGAGGATTCTTCATTCTTTGAAGTTTTTGTTGTTTGTACTTTCAAGAATAAACATATATATGTATATATATTTACATATGTGATCCAAATTTGCTGTGTGATTTCATATTGAACTTATGCATAACAATCAGTTATTCATTGTATCGTTATGATTATAATAAAAACGTGGGCAAGTCTAAAACTAAGACAAATGTGCAAAGCTTTATAGAGATAAGCATATAAAATAATCCAGGTGTTAGGGCCACCAAAAAGAGAACAATTTAACTTACTTTTAAGTCATGGTCAAATGTGACTTGTCAATACTAAAAAATGTGTATCAATCTAAAGGCAAAAGCAGGACAATAACCAACTAAATAAACATAAATTTGCAAAACGTGATCCAGAGAACAATTTAGCAATAATGAGAATTCACGAAAATAGATGATTATTTTAACAGATGCGAGAGTTCAACCTGAAAGAATTTGGAAAAACGCAATGGAGATGGCAAGGGCGGTGACTTGATTGGTGTTTGGTGATCCCCATTGGAAGAATTGGCTGCCATTGTTCAGATCCTTGAAATTTTCTGCACAAATTTCCATCGGGTATATTTATTTTACTCTTATACACATACATTAGATTAGATGGGTTTATCAAATTTATAATTAACAAAACCATTTGGCTACATTTAGATTATTAACTAGAAGCCCAATTGGCGGGCTTATTGAAAAGGGAGAAACAGACAGAAAAACAGGCTCAATAGAAAGCGGATTAAGAAATCGAGGTGAAAAGGAGAGGACCTGATCGCGAGCTTCAGGGAGAACCAAACCAAAACCCTAAATGTCCCTTCTGATTTCTGATTTGAAGACTCTTCAATGAGAACCATTTATATAGATGAAGAGATGCACATTTGTAGAAATCACTAAATTCTAAAAAAAAAAAATTAAGAAAAGCTAAAATAGAATAAAAATTAAAAACTCACAACAAACCAAATCAATTTCAAAGCCTTCAAACACACGGAAAGTTTAAGGCAATCATGAAAGCTCCTGTGCAACGACAGTTACCGAAACCATACCAAACTGTTCTCGTCACGATGAAGTAAAGAAGCGAAATCAAGCATTAAAGTTTGTATCCGAACGGAATGACTTATTACCTTGATCAAGACAACTCCGAAATCTGAATGGGGTCTCAACAAAAAGCGTTTATCAAGAGATTTGGAAATAGAATCAGCGGCAGATGTTATAATCAGAGGATGAGATTCGAGGTTGAGGAGCAGATCAGTGATTGACAAATGACAAATATATTAATTAAGGAAGTTGTTATGGCCCAAGAAAAGAATCACAAAAATATCTTACGCTTCAAAACTTCAAATACTCCAAAATAACACGATCTAAACGAATGCGAATATGCTGGTGCCTGTGAGAGAACATAAGCTGTCAGCGAAAGATTATTACGTTCTTTGACCTGCCACGTGTGATGCCAACATTGGTCGGACTCGGGAGAAATAGGTAAATGGGGACAAAGACCTACCGAACGACTACCACCCATCAGAGCAACACGCTGGCAGCTGGCCAGTTCGCCCGAGGCTGTCTTTTCGTTAAGGTCACATTGTTGTCTTCAATCGAGCTGATTATCTTCAATTAAAATAAAGGGAAATCTTAAAAAAAAGAAAGAAAAAACAAGAGAAATATAGAAAATACACATAGTAAAGCGAAATCATAAAATTTTTAATAAGTTATTTTATATTTAAGATGGTGTGAAATTATGAAAATACTTCTAAATTTTAACAATAAGAATATATCTTAATTCACAATAAAAGCATCTCACTCCATAACAACTCACAATTTAAATACATATTGCCTTAATGCTTATATTGTTATAAATTGATATGCTCTTATCAGAAATTAAAATACTTTTGTTGTTAAAATTTAGGGGTGTTTTTGTAATTTCACACTATTTTAAATATAAAATGATTCATTTAGAATTTCATGATTTTGTTGTACTAAATCGTCTTTTTAATATTTTCACTGGCTTTTTTTTTGGCATTTTCCCTAAAGCAAATGGGCCAAAAATTAACCATTTCGATTATTGTTCATATTATAATAGAATTATAATTATAATTATAATAACATGATTATAAAATTAAGTTTTATAATTAAAAATAAAATTTATGTGCATTCACAAGTTGACTTGAGATATCCACATCAACGGGTTCACCCGTCGTTTTCACATGTATGAGGTATCTCCTACTAGTCAATACCAAATGAAATGTTTGTTGTAAGTATTGTGGGGTGAGTGTGTGTTATAGGAAGAAGTCTCAGATAATTTAAAATTGTGAACGTCTAATATTTAATTAAATATGAATTTGAGTTAGTAAAAAGGCTGATAAAATAGTCTTTAGATTGACGGTTAGAGTTTAAAAATAGTCTTTAGATTGATTTTAATGACATTTAAAAGATTTTATTACATTAAATTATCATTAACATTGTTTTATAATTGTCATTTTAATAGTTATTAAAATGTTTTTATTGGCCATTATGGTTGCTCAACTGTCACTAATTATTTGACAATAAAAGACAATGCTTGGTGCATGGTTAGAAACAACAGTGGTTAGAGCATCGAGATTTGGTGACACCGGACTCTATCCCCAAGCTTCTCTCCTCTTTCTTATTATAAGTTACATTATTATCTTATTGTTATTCTGTCACTCTGTTTTTTGTAGGAAGAGTTCATTTATTCTGAGGGGGTGCTGCTTCCTAATTTATTAAGGTGTTACGAAAAATCTCTTAAGGACAATACTTTTAGGTGTGGCTTTAACTATTTGTTTGTTGTATTTTTACAGGTGTTGCTGTCAAACTATTGATACGATGGAAGGGGCTGATGTCAATAATCTTAAAAGATATTACATGCTATTTTTAAAATTCCCAAATTGTGGTGGCAGCATATATTTTGAATTCAGTTGATTATAATTGTTCTTGACCTAAAAATGCTCACATGAGGATTCTGGGTAAATTACCATACCATTGGTTGAAAGTAATGTTTTACATTTTTCATCTACTTGTTCGGGTGATGCATGATTGATGAAAATATATATTTGAAAACAATGTGAATTATTGAATATTGGCTTTTATCATGTGTTTTGTAATCTTTGACATAATCTATTTATAAGGATCCCTTGAGAAAAGGAAGGAATTTCTTTATGTGAGTGGTGGAAGATATTTTTGTGAAATCACTCTTCCCTTTACAAGAAAGATATATATCAGCGGTTTCAATAGGCATGTTTTTTAATATTCTTTGTCATAGTATTGCAATTATGCATTTAAGTATTAACCTAATTGGAAATAAATAGAATTTATGGGGAAGGTTTACCCACTCCGTGCCATCATAGTCTTGGGACTCATAGCCATGGAGAAAAATAGCAAAATATGTGAGTTTTGTCTTAATATTTTTTTCCTATGACTATGTTCAGATATATGTCTGAATAATTTATCATATTTGTCATGCTTAGTAAACAGTTTATTAAACATTGTTGTGGTTTCTTAGCACCAATGGCTGAATAAATTATGTGGTTGTTTTGGTGCTGTCCAAAATCATTTCTAACATGAAAATTATAGAGAGTTAATCAAAAGGGTGTCTATATAAACTAAAATATGACGATAGCTTTGCTAGGTTCCCTAATCATACATTCAGTTTTCTTAATTGGTTTTAAAGCCTAATAATTAAATCATAACTAGCATTATTTGTTTAAATCACGCCTTTAAGATTTATCGCATGAAAGAGGAGGACACAATTACTCCCTATGAGTGATATAAACCATTAAATATCATAATGTGGGCTATGATAATTGAAATTTTGTCCAAACATGAATTGGGGTTTTAAATTCATTCTATGAGAGCTTAATGATATATCATTAAATTGGTGGTTGCAGACATAGTATGCCATTACTTGCTTTAAATTTGCGCTTAAAATTTATTGCATCAGAAAAAGAAGACACGGTTACTCTTAATTATTGTAAGTGATAAAATAGCCATTATATATCATAATGGACATTTATAGTGAAAGAACATTATAAGGAGTATAATGACAGCCATTATACCAATTAATATTTAATAATTTGTTGGCACAATATATATGGTCTGACTATAATTTAAGAGTTGTTATGATTTATGTTGATTGACAGTCAATTGTCCAAAGAAAGTTTTGAGAAAATATTACACATATGTGCACTATTAAAATTGTGGGTGTGTTAGTTTCTAAAGTAATATTATATGTACATGAAAAGAGAACCATTGATTTTGTGCATTTTATGTTTTGAGCTAAGCTCATAAAATTTTATTGGGATATTCATGCTAGAATTTTCAAATAATCTAGTATTTAAAAATATATTATTTATTTTGTGGTGCAAAACATTATGAGGAATAGTCTAATTTAATTAGAATGGAAGGGATTATATGGTGTGAGATTATAATTTAATTATAACCATTAGATAAAATGTGAAAATATTTTCAAATTTAAATGAGGATTTCAAAGTGGGGCTACCTTACAATTATCTGCGGTGAAAAAAAAAAGTGTTTAAGTTGCAAAACTACATAGAGGCTTTGTTATTTGTCATTGGTAGAAAATTTTGTGACAATGAGAAAAATTTATGAACTAAATTGGTATCATAGATGGTGGATTCTCGCTATATTGAGTTACACGAATGTTAAATGAGTTTTAGTTTCTTATGAGAAAGTCCACAAGTAACCACAATTAAAATTTTGTGCAATCCGAAGTTTTTTACTCTGAAGATGTTGCAATTAAAGACTAAATTATTGGAAACTTAACAAAATTTTGGCGTGAAGCTAGCACTTAGTGTCAGTAAGTTGTGATTGCCAAATGAAAGTAGCCATTGTATAAGAAAAGTGATGTAAGTGTAAATTGTTTAAGATATTATTTAAATAAACTAGGTTAAGAATTGTAAAGTTATCTCAATTGATTTTGTGAGGTTAAAAGTTGACTTGCAAATCTGTTAACCAAACCTCAAGAAGAGTTAAATTAGCTTAAGGGAATGTAACTAAAGCCAATTTGAAATTAACAATGATGGTAACCAAACTTCTATGATTGATGATCCCATAAAGGATTTTCTATAGATAAGAACAAATCGTTTGTTGGTTCTGTTAGCACTAAATAAATTATCAATCCCTTCATATCGCACGAGAAAGTGTTAGAATGCATTTTGGTGAGGTTGAGTGAAAGTTCTTAATAATTTCATAATCCTACAGGATGATGTGCTTATTGCAAGTATATTTCATAAAATCACTTATACGAATGAGAAATGAAGCCACTCCTATGAGATAGTAGCAAAATCTCTAGAGCATTTGTTAAATATAACAAGACACGCACATGGCCATTTTAATGAGCAAAAACGCACTAACAACAGGAAATGTGAAGGTATAATCTAACTCTTAATGCCTCTGGTATACACCTAAGATTTGTGTCCATAGAAACATGTTTCACTGGCATCTCTGTGAACTTTATTAGTTCAGGTTTGGTTCATAGTCTAAAAGACCACTAAATTCAATAATTATATCCATGTGTGTAACTTAGTTTATGAGGCTACAAGCTTTCTTTGACATGTGTGAGAGATTGTTGCAATTATTGTGTGTAAGTGTGTCTAATGGCTTATTTGGTATGATGGATTTGGATTGGAGGAGAGGGGAGGAAAAAATTTTATAAGTTGAATTTTAAAAAATTAAAGAAGCGGAGTTAAAAGTTTTAAATTATTTTTTCATACTTTTTTATGTTACATTTTCTCTTTATTAAAATTTTATAACCTCACTTATTCAATTTTTTTAAATTCAACTCCCAAAATTTTTAATCCCCCCCTCTCCCCTCCCCTCCCCTCATACCAAAAAGACTGATGAGAGGAGTCTTCAGATTGACAATTGGAGTTTTAAATTTTAACATACGGGTTTTGATGACATTTAAAATATTTTATTATATTAAATAGTCATTAAAACGTTTTTATTGGCCATTATAGCTACTCAACGGTTACGTATTATTTGCCTATAAAAGGCAATTCTTGGTGCATGATCAAAAACAACTGTGGTCAAAGTACCAAGGTTTTGTGACACCTGGCTCTATCGTCAAGCTTCTCTCTTCCTTGTTATGAGTCACATTGTTGTTTTCTTCTTGTTCTGTCACCTTGTTTCATATAGGAAATGTTCGTTTTATTCTAAAGAGTACCGCTTCTTAATTTACTATAGGGTTGCAAAATATCTTCTAAAAATAATGTTTTTAGTCGCGACTCAAACTATTCATTTATTATGTTTATATAAGTGTTGCTACCAACTATCGGTATGATACAAGAGTTTGTTTGATTAAAATATCATTTTTTTGCCAACAAAAATATAATGAAAAAAACATTTTTCTATCAGCCTAACTTATAGATAATAATAACACTCACTATCTTATATAGACAATAAACTCAATGCTTAATGCCGCTGGTTTAGCAAGAAAGGTGAATCCAATACATGTCCAACAGAAAAATTTCATTGTACGCGTCCCCGAAAAAGAGAAGAGGAAAGGTACAGAACAAGGAGAATAAGTTCGCATTTAACTCTAATAAAATTGAGGCTAACTACCAAATTAACCCCGATCTTTCATATATGGCTGTTGGAATTTTGGGTTTAAATCTTCTTTTCAACCCCAAGCCTGAGACGGAAATCTTCTTCCATGAGAGGAAGGCCATCTCGCAACTTCACCTTTGGTTCCCAACCCAACAATTCTTTTGCTTTTGTTATGTCTGGTTTTCTCTGTCGAGGGTCATCAGGAGTGTTCTCCACCATCTTTATTTCCACTGCTGGATTTATAAGCTGCAAAACCATCCACAAAAACGTTTTAACTGCAAGTATTTCACCAACTACTCCATTATAGGTATTTTGTCAACTGATATTGAAGAAACACAGCCTCGGATTTGTATAACTTTAAGCAGACTACCACACAAGTAACATATAACTCACCTCTTTCACCGTCTCAGCAAGCTCAATCATTGTAAATTCACCTGAAAAGTAAACAAAAGACTCATAGGTAAAAGAGGTGGGAAAAATATAACAAAGGTCTTGTCACAGAAAATTAACCTGGGTTTCCAAGGTTGATTGGACCAGTGTCTTCCCCTTCCATGAGACGGATGAGACCATCAACCTTGTTAATTTCAAACATTGTACTATAGTTAGGTCATCACGAGTAACCCAAGATAACCAAAAGCACAATTAAAAATATATGTCATACTTCATACATACCATATCAGAGACATAACAGAAACTGCGAGTTTGTGTTCCTGGATGTTGGACTGTCAATGGTTCTTCACTGTAAGATATGTAAAAGATTATATGAGAAGTGAAAGCAAACAAACAACATGCCTATCAAACAAATAATTCATACTTTTATGAAGCCTTAAATTAACAACCGTTACTGTCAGAAAAAAATTTACTGGCTGTGTAGCAGCATATCTGCACATTGATGTTTTCTTGAAATATAAGCCAGCCACGCAACAACATGGACAGTGGATCCAACCACAATGAAACATCATAAAAGCACTTACCGAAGTGCTTGGGCAATAAAGTTGCTGACGACACGACCATCATCAATATTCATGCGTGGTCCATATGTGTTAAAGATTCTAGCAATGCGTATTTCTGTGATACAATGGAAGTTCACACATCAAGAATATAGAAGTGTACTAAAACATGAGAGGAAGGCATACCTATTCCATGCTGCCTATGATAATAAGTTTTATGATTTAAAGGCCTGCTAATAAGTTTTATGATTTAATTACAGAGGAAAACTTGAAGTGGAATCACCCTGAATATAGAAAAGATAATAAAAAGTTTTAGAAAAAGGGCAAGACATACCTATTCCATGCTGCCTATGATAATCAAACATCAAAGTCTCTGCAACACGCTTCCCCTCATCATAGCAACTCCGAACACCTGTTGCGAAGATACTTCTGAGTTAGATAATACCCTTACGAGTTTGACCAAATATTCCCTTACTTTCAAACAATATCTGATAGGCTGTCATGGGAAAAATGGGTTTCTAGCATTTTTATTTTGGTATGTTGCGAAAGGCCACAAGACACAGAACATGTATTCAATTGATTCCAGCTTATATTGTTTAATGAATTCCCTGGTTGTCCACTTCAATTGTAGTTTTAATGATTAACCACTTTAAAGTAGATAGAGATGTGCGATTCAGTTCCCTTACAAC
This sequence comes from Acacia concinna, assembly GCA_037177275.1. Lineage (NCBI taxonomy): Eukaryota > Viridiplantae > Streptophyta > Magnoliopsida > Fabales > Fabaceae > Acacia > Acacia concinna. The sequence continues at coordinate 20,958,552 of JBAGKO010000014.1, forward strand.
AAACTCTGCTAAACCATGGCAATCATAAAAGTTATGGCAGCTCATTTTATATGCCATAGGCATAGATAAAAGTATGGATTGATATAAGCACTTACCAATAGGGTTAACATTACCCCAATAGCTTTCCGGTTGTGGGTGCACAAGAGGATCCCCATACACTTCCGAAGTAGAGGTAAGCAAAATACTGCCCATAAAGTAACAAACTTGTTGAAACTAACTAATGGTATCAATTAAGACCCTCGAATGAGGAAAACAGAATAAGATCTACCGTGCTCCCACTCGCTTTGCAAGGCCAAGCATGTTCAATGTTCCAATAACATTTGTCTTTATTGTCTGTAACCATTTCTTAACTGTTAGATATTCTCAAGGTTAACTGGACAGATAGAACTTTCAAATCAGTGTTATTGGTATAAGTGAAAGCGTGAAGGAGAAAATGTACAATTAATCCAGTTGGCAAGAAATTCTTTACATAATAAGCTCAAGGTAAATGATGGGATATACTAAAAATCTCTAAAGACTCACCTTGACAGGATTGTATTTGTAGAAAATTGGAGAAGCAGGGCAGGCAAGATGGTAGATCTGATCAACTTCGATCAATAATTGTTCTGTCACATCTACATAGGAGGAAAAATAAAAAACGCATGTCAACATCCATAATTCGTAAAAATGTTTCAAGACAAAGGCAAATACTGAAAACTCAGCACGTATAATACAGAGAGCAAATTTGATAACAATTGACTTAGAGAGATTCAAATCATTTTAATATGGAGTTCAATAACCCACAAACTTCTGTTGCATGGCCCATCACAGGCTAGATCCAAGAGGCAAGCACAGATTATGGAGTGGACGAACTAGAATTTGATCTTCAATCTTAAGATGCAACAACGCCAACTTGTGGAGATCAGTATAGAGAAAAGAAAAAAAACATGAGAACATACCATGACGGATTAGCTCAAATCTTGGATGACCAATCCATTTTCTTAGGTTGTCCTTCGATCCAGTGAAGAAATTATCGACAACAATTACCTGATAAGCCAAGAATAATAAACCAAGATTTCATTTCACCTGGAAAACTCGGCATGCCATTTTACTTGAGAATTTATCAGATTATCAACAAACTTGATGACTGAGTTCAGAAAGGTAATGGGCATGCTAACCTCATTTTTCTCATTTTCCATCAACCTATCAACTAGGTGAGAGCCAATAAATCCAGCTCCTCCAGTGACCAGGATTCTCATGTTGGACTATTGTCAATAACAAAAGAAATATTGGTTAAACAAGAAAACATGACAAATTAGAAAAAGACAATCATATAAAAACAGATTTTCCTAGCAAAAGCGCCTATCTGACAATCACAGACACTTTTCAATTACCAGATGGAATATGAAATCACGTGCACAAAATGCATGCATCTAACTATTGTTTTTCAGACAATAGGCAAAGGGAAATGTAGTTATGGAAGCGGAAGATTATTTAATTTATCAACATAGCAGGATCAGTAAGTCTAATGTCCTCCCACTCCCAGCAAAGTCCAACAGACTTATTTCTGATCCCTCCGATCAGTAATACGAATCGGGGCTGAAAACTTAAATATTGAGAAGAGAGTGCCTCGTTTAGTTTATTATAGACTGAAAAATCAATGCATATAATGTCAGGAAAATTGTGTCATTAAGACATAGAAAACTCCAATTCTTGAGAAGAGCGTGGCAACAACCAGATCGAGTTGATTTGAAACACTCATAACGAAAAATGATATGCGACGCTTCACCTGAAAGAACTTTGAAAAACGCAAAGGGGATGGCAGGGGGGGTGATTTTGCTGCTTTTTGTTGGTCTCCATTCGAAGAGTTCGCTGCCATTGTCCAAACCTCTAAAATTCAATTCCTGCACGAATTTGCGTACAGTCAATTCCTTACCCCTGCTTTATCTGAGTACTTTTCGACGCATAAGCATTCAATGGATCATGAAAATTTTATAAGTCAGTCAAGTGGCTTAAAAAAGTCAAAACAATTCGACGCATTTTCAATGGCTCAGGGAAAGTGAAGAGCAACTTCGGCGATAAGCAGACTAAGAGAAAGAGAGAGCCGGTGATCGACCTGATCTAAAATTTAAGCAAAGGTCAATCAAATCCCCCAAACACAGTTATGATCCAAATAACCCATGATCAGGGATCCATTTTATAGAATTACAGATATCCAGAAAATTAAATGTCTCCCAACAAATGCTAAATTGATTTCAAAACCTACCATTTAGTTCGATTTTGGAGGCTACCAATTCACAGCAATGACAGACAGCAAAAACAGTAATGATACGTAACTTCGACAAATGATAATGGTGGTTAAACTAGTGATTCTACAGATAACCAGTAAATTGGTTCTTAGAATTTTGAAGTTAAATCAAGTGACTTCAAACGAACTAGATGCAGAGTGAATAATGGCTCGGGGATAATGAAGAACAACTTAAGCAACAAGCAGAAGAAACTCCAAACCACCATTCAACCACACTTGCGATAAATCTTTGATCGCCTCGGGAATAGTTTATTACCTTTTGGATGGATCCAGGAGATGTGTGCCGGGTTTTGGAAGGATTGAGATCTGGAGAATGGCAGATTGAGAAGCAATAACACGCTCAATGGCTGACTAAATTTAAGGATGACAGAGAATAAAAAAAGAAGTTTCTGTGGGAGGGACGAAGGTTGCTTGAAAATTCGAGTTTATTACGTTTATATTTGCCGGTGCTGCATGAGTCGTTGAACGATGTCTTGCTAGCGGTTGCCACGCCATTTGGATAAGTACTTGGAAGGCAAAAATATCTTTTATAGGGTTTTAATTTGCTGTTTATTTTAAAAACATTTTTCCTTTCTTTTCTTTTCTTTTTTTCATTTTTTAACTTTAGAAACAAAAAGAGTGAGAAATATTGTAATATATTGAGAATGAGCAAGTAGTGAGTGCAGGAAAAATAAAACCGCCTAATAAGCGCTAATGAAAAAACAATAAATAGTTAAATACTAGGATAAATACAAATCATCAAATCATAATACTAGTATTTGATATTTTAATGTCTCACACTTTTGTTAAATGGGAAAGAAAGCTAACGGGTCGCCTCTGAATCCTTGTTTACACAGATCTATTTTATTGGTGGGATGTGTAACATCCCAATTTTCTGGGTAAATTCTTCATGTTATAGTAAGAGAAGATATTATTATTTTATTGTAAAATTTT
>JBAGKO010000014.1:20961871-20977192 GCA_037177275.1 Acacia concinna
TTGTGTGGGAAATATTTGAACTAAGTATGTATTTTGATGTTTAGGATGTTTAACATCCTTGACTGGTTATATTAAAGGTACTACGGTGTGGATTTCGCTATGAAAAAGAAAGGCGTTACAGGATGTGCCTGGTTCGAACCCATGTTTTGGGAATTGAAAGCAGAACACTTCCACCATGAAGCAGATCCATTTTAAAAGAGAACTAGTAACAATGTAACATAGTATACTTAAATTTAGATTACAAGTTAAATTAATGCTTACAAATAATCACAGTTTTTTATGGCATATTTTTGCTCAAGAGATTATACTCCAGTTTTTGGCATCCACGGCCAGTAAGAAACACTTCCCTTAAATTGGAAGTACACAATGGTATTGCAATTATGTACCTGAACTTATCATTTGGGTACCAGACCGTACAGCATGAATTTTACAAGATATGTGATACAAATTAATTTCCCTGGAAGGATTCTCCCATTGGACCAGCTCTTTTATGGCCTCTTCAATCTCCGTCGTCTTCCGCATATATGCGCTTAAACAGAACCCCAAAGCGCTCAAACTCAGAACAATTTCACTCTTCAGCTCCCTCTCGCCTTCTTCACAACCATATAGAGTTTTAACTACATTCTTTGAGTGCTGCAGATATGATCCTATGGCTTCTTCCATGTCATCTTCGCTCAAACCAGACATCAATCGGATTTGTGATTCTGGGGACTTCCCTGATTCGAGATCACAGTTTATGTTATTCTTCTCAAGCTCCTTCTCAAGAAATTTGAGTGATTTGATCTCACAGATTTCCCCAAAACTTTTTACAGACGAACAAATCACTTCCCTTATGTTTCCAATGTCGCGTTCTAGCGTAGCCTCTACAGCCTCTTCCCAGCAACTTTCATTTCTTTGGAATTCTTGCCTGAGGATCTTCACTACATGAGCTTCGAAATGCAAGAGATCCGTCAATTCTGATAGCAACTTCACAAGTTTACTGTAGCACGCGCTGTGAAATGGCCTGAACCAGAAGTTAGGCTCTTGGTTAGCTTCTGCAACGAATTTCTTCAATTCGTTAACCTGCTTTCTCAACTTCTTGACTTTATCCTCCAAGCTTGTTTTCCCCACAAGACTCAGCGATCCAAAGGAATCGTGAAGCGAGGCTAGACTTCGAGCGAGTTCAACTTTCGCGCACGAAGAAGCTCGTTTGGGGACGAAGATAAGATCCACCAGAACAGAACAAGATAGCCCGATGAAGGTTTCCATGATTCTGGCCGTAGCAAATTCACTCGGTGGACCATAATTTTTCCTGCCAAGTACAAGTACAGCCCCAATGAGTGCAGAAATCCCACCAGCTCTTCCGTACATTCGGCTTCCTTGAAGGAGGCTCGTGAAAATAAACCAAGGAAGAAGAGAGAGGAATCTTATTGGCAAGAACCTCTCGAAGACGAAGCAGCCTAATACTCCATACACAGTTCCCATCACAGTCCCTTGGGCTTTAACATTGGCTGCTGATAGTGTTGGTTCTCTGGATGAAACGAAGCTTAAGGCCGCTGGGAGTGCAGACCACATTCCATTATCTTTGCTATATATTATGCCCAACAAAACTGCCAGGCCCAAAGATACAGAACATTTAATTGCTGGGATAAGCTTTGGGATTGTTGACGCCATGTCCCAGTTAGCCCACTGGCTTTTGGACTCGGACGGATTTTCTTCGTTCTTTTCTTCAGTGGAAGTTGGAGGTTTGGCCAGTGATTTTTCGTGAAGGAGTTTGGCGCAGAATAAGAAGAAAAAGCTAGGCAAGTCTTGGTGGGCTACTGGACTGTCTTGAATGGACTGGAGAAAGTGTGTTGTACCTTTTGTGCTGGGTTCGGGAACGGTCAGTGAGCATCCATTTATGCTGTGTTGTGCATTTTTCATGGTTAAGCCAACATGATCCTCGAGTCTGTTAAGGCTGTGTTGAAGAAGATCCTTATCAAGAATTGTAACGGGGAATGAATCAATGGTTTTTAAAGCCATTTCCATGCCTCTCAAGGTCGCATCCACCTCTTCAAGCCTCTCTCTCGAGCTCATGTCAAGGGACCTCAGAAAGGGTGGCCTCTCCCATTTCACACCCTCCTGTTCATTAAAGTACGTAAAACACAATTAGAAAAATTCAAAATAAAAAATCCTTAATACAAGGTCTAGTTTGTAACGGAGAGGGAAGTGCACCTGGCAACGTGAGATATTATGAAGGAGTTCTGTTCGGCCAGTTGCCAGAGCCTTGGCACGAGACATGGAGGCAGCAGCATTAGTCTTGTCTTCTTCACATATGGCCTTCACAAGAAGTTTCAGTCTCTCAGAGGTATTCTGAGCCAGAAGCTTGTTGTTCTGTTTTACCTGCCACCAAATAACGATAATACACCGTTTCAATAACGTCAGAATGTAATTTTGATGCAAGGCATGAAAACGAACCAAAATTTTGTTCTCTTGCCACACTCCACAGTTAATATGGCTAGCTAGCAAGATAGTGGACAACAAATTAAAGCACATCACGTAGCATTTATTCTATATGGACTATATATATATATATATGGAGCTAGCATATATTCTCCAAACTGGTACAGGATTGTGCGCGCCAATTATGAACATGGTGCTTTTGGCATACACACATACACAAATTTTACAGAGAGTTCATTCGATGTCCAAAAAACACTAAATTAAAACATATAGATGATGGTGAGAAGTTACCTCACGACATGCAAGACGTGGGAAAGGTATGAGCAATGCAAGAACACAGGCCAAGACTCCAATGGCGCAACTAGCTGCCAGACGGAGAGGGTGCATGATAGGATCGGTGTGGGCGCCATTAACATAAGCCATGACGTACACGATCACCGTCTCACCTAGTGCTATGCGCGTAGCAATCAGATGAGTCCACTCGGCCGGCAGAGCCACCACCACGAATGCGGCCAGCGCCACCGCCAAGGAAGTGGTTCCTGTCGTCAACCGGCTCGGCCCTATAAGCCACAAGCTCAGCATAGCAGGACCTATGCTTTGGGCGGTGGCGTAGAGCGCGAGCCAGCAGCCACGTAAGGTGTCACCCAAGACGGCGTCGTTCACGATGAGAATAGCTGTAACGTAGGAGAATGCAGGGAAGGTGATCGTACGTTGAACTGAGGAAGGACCAAACAGAGTGATGCAACCGACGATGGTGCAGGCTAAGGTGGTTCGGGACGCCGAGGTCAGGCATCGCTGCCATACAGCTTTGGAGCCACCAATGGCAGGCATGCTTGAATCGAGAACAAGAAGCTTAACTAGCCCTGTGTGGTTGGTGGGCTTTTGTTGATATTGGTTATAACAGTTATTGGGTTAAGAGTTAAAGAGTGCTAAAAAATGGAGGCGAGGTTAGGTTTATATAAAGAGGAGGAGAAGGTCGAGAAGACAATTGATAATCGGGACCGCCAGACAAGTGCGCACGCCATTAATGTATTCACAGCAACCAGTGATGTGATGACTATATAGGTGAATCAGTGCTGACTTACTTTGAGTATTTTAGCAAATTCATCATAAACAATACTTTAATTTTTCTCTCATTAATATATATCCTTGTTATAAGATACAAGAAGTCATAGAAGTTGCAATTAATTAGATTTTATAAACAGATTTTTTTTTTAAAAAAAAATGATTTAAACTGTACTAAGTAACTGATAATAATAATTAAGAACCATGTTCTTCTTTCCTATAATGAGAGCATTACTTTTCTTAGGATGAACAGTGAATTGATGGCTATGTTTTGCTTTCTTGTGAAGGACATTGAATGTGATACTTTAAATACCTTATCTATCTCGGACAAGTAGGATATCAAAGCGTGTGTACGTATAATAATATTAACACAATTCAGCTGCCTTCAACCTATTGTCTGCATAAGACGAGCATTTTCTTTTGTCCCAATCTGGACTTCAATTAACTCGTACTCAAGTTGCAATTTGTTTTTTTTATTGTTTTAAAAAAAAGAAGGATGAGTGGATGACATATCCATGCTTCATGCTGTCTTTTCTTCTTGTTTCAAGTTTAATTATATTGTTTATGACAGCCTTGCTGTCAAGTCTGACCTAATTAGTTCATAGGGTTTGCTCGTGGAGAATGAGAAGATTCTACCATTCCATTCTTTTCTTATTTTAAAACTATGGAAGAAGAAGGGAGATGCGAGGGTTAATAATAAATTTAGTGGTTTGCTCTTATGTGAGTTAAATTTACTGGCAATCTTTTGTTTTTTCTATGAAAGAAGAAAATATATTACATTTCATCTTTTTGGTTAACTAATACCATATCTTTAATCCTTATTACTTTATAGTAGATAATTCCTAAGGTTTTGAAACCTAAACCAATCATTGAATCGGTCAGAATATTAAGTTAGATTGGAGCTAAACTGAAACCAAATTAGTGAATTGATGAAAATCATAAGCTTATTTAAATGATTTTTTTTTAAAAAAAAAGTAAAAATAAGTTGATTTATTTTAGAAGGGACCGGTTCAAACCACTGGACTGACCTAACCATCATTTTTACCGTTCTCAAACCAATCCTGTTTGGATTTAAAAAATTAAGGTAACTTATATACTAATTACCTTCACATAGGGTGTGAAGAGAGAAGCATCTTTTCACTTATTTTTCGTTCCACTTCATCTCCATTTGATATCTCAATCATATCATTAAATCATGATTGAATAGATAAAATATTTGTATAATGCTATGCAATGATATCTTAATTGTATATTTTATTATATTTAATAGTATAATATTATTTTATACATATAATTAAATCACGTCCATTAAAACATATCATAATAGCTAATATATTAATGAGAGAGAGAATGGAGATTAAAGTTAGTAAAAGCATCCCTCTTCAGGCTTGGGATGGTGCAATTATTGAACAATATCTTGAGCTACATCTAAATATCTTTCATTTGTTATATATAGTTAAAAATATGTTATGCATGATTAAATAAAAGTTGTACCAATTAAAAATAAGTTGTGACTGGGTGCTTAAATAAATTTCACATAGCTCTTTATATGGCATGATTCATCAATATTTTTTTTACATGGATGTAAAATGTTTCCCTTCATTTATATTGGTGTAAATTGTTATTTTCTTGAAAAACGTACAGATATAAAATTAAATAAACACTTAAAGTTAAAGTTTAAAGCAGCTTTTCACTGTTTAATAAATAACAACAAAATTTTAATCTTAGTAGGTGGGGTCTCACTGCTTAATAAAAGCATGCAATATTTAGACAGCTCTCACAGACACACAAGAAGATTAATTTGTAGATGGAGAGAAAGATGAGAGATGATTTTTATTAATTAGTGTGAAACGTGGGTGAATAATAATATATAATGGAAGGAGAAACGATGGATGACGAATAAAGCAATAAATAATAAAATTAATGGAGAGAGAATGTGGGGATTAAAGTGGGATATCTCTAGATTTCCACTCACTAATCTCCGTTCAGAATCGTACTGACTAGAGACCCCTTGAGAAGGAGGAAGGGTCATCAAGTGGGACAACACAACGCCTTGTGTTGTGTTGTGTTGTACTGTTGTGCCCTTGCCTTGTTCACTCACACTCAGTGCTCTCTCCTCTCTCCTCTCTCCTCTCCCCCAATCCCATTTCTTCATAGTCGCTCAAGTTCGTTAAAGCATATGCCCTGCCTCTTACATATCTCATCCCAAATTTTTTTATATGCCCCTACTTAATTAATTTTTAGCCTTAAAAGTAAGTGCCCCTTTAACTCATTTTATTCTCTCCCCGTATATTCCCACTTTCTATTCGTTCTCATAAGATTTCCTCCGGATTTAAATAATTAGCTAAAGTAATTAAATAATTAATTCTATTCACTTATACATATATAATCTTTACATATCCCACTTCCTCTCTCCAGTTCTTATACCCATACATCTTTAATATAATACTCCTACCCTGTTGATTTTTGTTAGAGAGATTAAATTAGTTAAATAAATTATATTAAAGTATTTTTATTTATTATTTTTCTCTAAACTAGTTTTCTTAACTTATAGACTGCTATATATAATCTAATGATACACAACATATGCTACAATTGATAAATTTATTCTGTTTCCTTAATCTCAAAAAAAAAAACTCTTACTTATATTAAGAATAAGATGTATAGGCTAGTTCCGATATAATAATACACATAATTTTAAAAAATAAACACAAAATTATTACTAATAGATATTTTAAATAATTTTAGTAAGTTATTTATACGCCACGGTTCTTATATAAAACACAAGAGAGAGTACGTACTTTAATTTTGATGGTGACGAAAGGAAGGGGCCAAGAAACAAGTGTCTCATTCTGGCGGGGAGAGGAAACAACAGCCACCCACTTTCCCATTTCTCACACATGCACCGCCGATCTCATTTTGGGTTAGGACAGGGTGGCTGACGTCGACGATAATTTATTTATTTAGTTGGAGATTTTTTTTTTAGTGTTAATATATAAAGGGACAATTTCAGAAATATACCTCCCTAAATTTAAAAACCCCAAAAGGGATGTTAACATTTCAATAAAACATTAAGATACCATGGATCAAATTGAATTTTTCAAATCCACCGATACAAACATTAATGATTTTCGCAAGATGAATTATGGTTTTTGCAATTTGAATAATTGATTTCGCTAATTTGTGTTGATCTCTCTCTCCCGTCAAAATTTACTGACGTGAACAGTAGTGACTTGTGGCTATTTAAATGATGGTTTTCACTACTTGAGTAATAGTTTTTGCAAGTCTATGCTTATCACTTTCTCTTCCCCCTCTGACAGCATTGTTCATCTGACACTGACACTATTAATTTGATAGAGGAAAGAGAGGAATCTGCACATGATATGAACAGTGTTGAATTTTCACTATTTGAATAATGGGATTCGCAATAAGAGTAATGGTTTTCGTTACTTCGTGCTAGTTACTGTTCATGTCAGTGAATTTGAAAAAACCCAATTTAGTCCATGATACCTTAGTGTTTTTTTGAAATGTTAACATCCCTTTTAGGGTTTTTGAATTTTGAGAGCTATTTTTTTAAAATTTTCCCATAAATAAATTAGGAGACAAGTTCTTGCTGTGACCATATTTGGTGGAATCCTATGGAACAATGTGGCGAAGTTTGTCACTGTACCTCTGAATGCATCACTTCTCAACAACCTATCTATATAGTGCGTTTCATGTCTTTACACTTTGCCCTCTCCTCTTTCTGATTTCGATTCCCTTCATATCAAAACTTTAGGTCGTCCTTTCATTTATTTATTATTTGTTTGATAGAGATCCAGGTCTTCCTTTTTTGCATCCAATAGTATCAAGGGTGAATGTAAAGCTAATAAATCACCAATTCACCCCAGCTGGAGTATTTTATTATTGTATTTTATTTTCATCTATTTATTACACCAATCCTCTTTTCAATTGTTTGCTTGTGACATGGTAACGCACCGTTTTAGCTTACAGCCTGCAGCATTGAAATTCACGATAAAGAATAACGAGACAAACATGAAACTAATCTGATAATATTATTATGTGCGTATTGAGATAATTCTGTTCTTTTCCCAATTCTATAATATGACACACACTGAGGAAAAAATGTCTGCTTTTTGGATATGGTTTCTATATTTGGAACTGCTTCAACTCTATAAGCTAAGGGAGCGGAGGAAGAAGCATGATGAACACATTCCTTACCCTTGCAGTCTCAACACACCCAAGATATTTTCTAAATCTTCTGTTTAGTGTTTACGCATACAAAATACCATTAACAAAGCTTTATGGTCGATCGGTGGCAGACCTAGCTATTTGCATTTGAGAGTGGACAAAATGCCCCCACTGAGTTTCTTATTTTGAGCCCCCTTACCCCACTTCAAATTTCTTTTAATTTTTTTACATTTTATATAACCGATGCCTTCACTAGCCCATAATCCTCTGTCCACCAGTATTAGCTGTTTTCTTTTCACACCTTCAGAAAAAATAGAGTCTATACAAATGATGCAGGGGATGTTATGCAGTAACAGCTTAAGTTTAGAAGTAAATATTAGAATTGAACTGGCGAGGAGAGAAACATTTCATGCCGCTATTGCTAAGCTACAGGATGATGATTAGAGGGAAGTTAATATGAAATGGTGAATGATGTGTTTAGGATTGTTGGTATGGATATATGTACTTGGCCTATAACCTAATCGTTCATTGCGTCTGACGTTTACCGTTTCGCACGCGCACAAACTGATTTTCAATACCAACATGAAGTGCTTGCTGACCTGTGCAGGTGGCTTTCATTGGGACACATTTGTAATTGAGCCGGTAATACGGGTTTTAACTATGAGACGAACCCACCAACCCGACAAATGGGTCAGTTTAAGTTTAAAAAAAATGGGACCGTTTTAATGTGGGTCTTTTAGGTCCGAATCTATATGGTCCCAACCCGTGACGGGTTGGCCCATATGATTTTTTTTTAAAAAAAATATCTATAAAATGTCAAGATTCAAGAATCTAAAAGTAAGCTCAAAATCCTAACTTTTATGCATACTTCAAATTCATTTGTAGGTTTAAACTTTGAACTTTAAAACTTAATTTGTATCTTGTAATTTGTAAGTGAAAGTTACCTCATTCCAAATTTTCAAGAAGTGGGCTTATTATTTATTAGTTGTTATTAAATTTTTATTTTTTTTATGGTTTGATTTTATAGGGAAAAAAATTCACATGTCTGTTTATTTTTTTAAAAAGGAAATTTAAAAAATAGGGGAAAAAACGGGCTGACTTGCTCAACTCGCCAACCCAACAGTTATGGGTTAGGTTGGCCAAATGTGAGCCCATATAGATATGAGTCGACCCATATTACCGGCTCTAATTCGTAGCCCATCAGCCAAATCAGTTTTCAATTCACATGACTTTATGAGATTACCCCAAATCTCCCAGTACACAAAACTATACCCTACACGGTTTAGTTATTTGTTAACTTGTCCTTTATCTGAAAAAGAACACCAATTTTCTGATATGGCTTCAACTGATCTACTTAGCTCCAACTCATAGGTGGTTAAAGCCTCATTTTACATATCCACGCATGCACTGATCGCTAACATTCTTGGTTGTTGATGAAGTATACAATTGTTGAAGCAACGAACAACCCATTTAGCCAATGATAAAATATAGTGTATATACATCATGAACTACTACACGTTTCTTTATGATTGAGGTTTTCACCGACTATACTGTGCATAAGAATTTGTTATTTGTCTAAGAAACTCCAGTTGAGATTTGGACGTTATTAACTTATTTTGTTTATAATGAAGCTAAAATGTGCCAAAATTTTTTACCTAGTCCTCGTCATTTATATTGTAATATTCAAGCCTATGATCGCACGACACAGCAAATCCGAGTTCCGTGAGGCATATAAATTATAGTTCTATTTTTCTCTTCGCAAGTTACATCCATATGTTCATATTATCTTTAACCAATTGGTTACGTTCCTTGCTTGAAACGTCAAGAAAAGGCCTTACCCTACCGTTATTGAAGTGGAATTTCGCAAATAGCAAGGCTGGCAAGGTTATTAAACTCTGCAGACTTCGCTATCCTACGTTAGTGCGCGGTGAGGCTATCCCCACTTTACCACTTACTGCAAAGAAAATAAGAATACAAGTGAGGAAAATATACAGTGTTATTTTTTTAATCGCTATGCCACAGTTTGAGATGGAACAATGGAAAATGGGGGCACGCCACAGAATAACAATATCCAGCAAAAGACAACTTGGTGACACCTAAACTCAATTTAAGAATAAGGTTATGGCAATGAACAAAGTAATCTTGCAATACACTAGTCACCCCAAACGCCAACCAAAACACTTTTAATACGTTTGTTTTTTTTTTTTTCCCCCAGGTCACGACAAGTGGCCGTGTGGAGAATAGACAAAACGGAACTGAAGAAAGATGTGTGTTGCCAACTTCCAATGGCATTCTACACGGATCAACCGCAGTAACAGGTGAACCAATCCATTACACATTGATTTAGTTATATGCCCCTCTGGTTTGTTCACAATAGGCAGGATCAGACGTCAGTAATGAATCACAACATTTCTTGTGATTTCCTCACACAGCGGCTAACCTTCTTCTTGAAATCGTCTCTCATGTCTCTCCACTCCTTCTGCAACAATAAAATGCACTATAGGTCTTAGGGCAACCGCAAAAGAACATTGTGACACTCGAAATTGAAGCAACAAGAAATTACAAGGTCATATATTGGCATGTACAACACATTCTTCTAGACAAGATATGGAGAGAGCCAACCACATCATAAGAAAGTAGTGTACACAATTTTTGAAGTGGAATTACTATCTGATAAATTCTTCCAAGTGGATTTGATATAGCATCAGACTGTTCCAGAACATGGTACATAAGCATATGCATGCCATTTCAAAAAATCAGATCAGCAAAACGTCGAACTTCACTAAGAGCAGGGCAAGTCAAGCGATGGATATCATGGTATTGTTAACTGTCACTAGTGCAATTTGCGAATAATTAAGAAAGGACATGGCATTATTAAATGTGACTTGCAGAATATGTCCGTAATAATCAAATTGGGATGTTTGTTTCTCATATATTCTGAGAGCTCTCAATGGCTTGGTAGATATTATGGCTAAGTTAGGATCTAGTCTTCGTCCTAATGTTGTGTCTTTAGAGGAAAAGCCTGAGTGTATTAGCCCCTCTGTTGATAGCTTTGTGCGTGTACCTGGGACCTCTGTCTCCCTCATGTTGAAATAATGAATGGGCTTAACCCTTTCCACACAAAACAAGAAGAAACTATCTTATCTTGGTTCTCTTCCATTAACCTTCAGTTGTCCATGCAGATATAATTGAAGAGTCTAGGACAGGCCCCCTCATATTGTGCAAATTTTTTCCAAGCATTTGGAACTGACTATGGTGCTCACATATCTCTGAGAACTCGTAAATAAAAACTTGTTTATGAATTAGTGCCTGAGCATGATGAAATAATTACAGAAATAAATTGAATACACACAACCAAAACCATCCGGGGACTAGAATTGTGAAGTCCATAAGATAGCATTAGGCAGTCCACTTTATTGTCAAGTTGCAAAGACTTTGCAGCTCCACAGGAAAAATTTTAGTTTGTTCATGTTTTTCTAATATACATAGAGTAGAAAACAAGGCAAGATATATCTAGAATACAAAACGTGGGAGTAGAAAGTCGCTCAAACAAAACAATGAAAGAACAAAAATTAAAAGCACGTAAAAAACTTACAGCAGCTTCAACATTTGCCGGAGATTCATCATTAGGACTAGAAAGCATAGAAATGATACTCAAAACTATACTCTCTACCTGCAAGATAATATGCACAATATTACCACTTAGCTTGTGTTTGAAAAAAACAAAAAAGGAAAAGGTAGTAAATAGCTCTACACATGAACTATAAAATCAACACTAGAACTGGATATGAAGAGACATACCATTTCCATAGATATCCAGCAAAGTTAGGAAATAGCAAATCAACCTTGACATTTAACAATTCCAATTAGTTTTGAGGCATTCAATGTTTATAGCATTCTCTAGCATTTTAGCTATTTCTATTCAGTAAATAGTGCTGGAAAGGTCGCACTTCAACCTTGGAACTTTAACCATGGAGGTCTTTTTTCTTTTCTTTTTTCCGGGCAGAAGTCTTAAACAATCACAAAATACACACACGCACAGCTTATACAACTCAAGTGACATTCAATCCGAATATACTTAGAGACTAGCTACAGAGGCAAATGCAAGCCAGATGAGTGATGACAATTAAAGTTCGCAATATCTATTCCACTAATAGTGCCACACATACTTCTCTGAAGAGCTCCAACCTGACATGAATTACCATCAGATGTGATACTAATCATAGATGAAAACTTTCACATGCAAACTTGTCCTATACTATAAAGAAAATACAAGACACAAAGATTTGAATGTTAAAATACAGCATCACATTAACTGGCACTCTAGTACTTCCATGCACTATCTCCATCGATCAAATGTTTTTGGGTAATTAATTGAAAGCACTGGAATCTTCTGTAACTTGGGCTTGGAAAATCAAGTAAAGGAAATTTGCATATTAAGAATACGCTCACAACTCTCTGACTAGGCATCATATGCAATGCTAGTACTGCAAGAGAACATTGGCAATAAAATCTCATCTACACATCATGTGTTTTGCACGACAAACCCCAGATAATTGGTACCGATAAAATACTTACAATACATAGTGTCATAGTGAGTTTCTAGTATATTTGGTTCTATATTATCACTTACTGTATGAACAGGTGTCCAGCGCTCACTTGCAAGTTCATATCCATTTGGATCCTCACCAGGAGGATGAAGAATTGATATGCAAACCCGTCCATCAGGATATACTACAGAGGGAACAGCAATATAAGTTAATTATGTGTCGTTTAAATCAGACCAGGAGAATTGAGTTCCCCCATAAAGTATCCCAAAAACCAACCATTTGGATGCCATATCTCTGAAGTGAATTTCACTGATGGTGGGCTGTTTGGGTAATTTGATGGAAAACTCATTATAGCATTGAAGAATCCCCCCTCACTGCAAAACAACAAAGCAGGACTCAGCAATTTTTAAATGGCAATAGGAAAATGGAAAGTGCACAAATAACAAAACAGCAGAACTCAGCCAACAAGAGGCAAGCGAGCGCTTAATTGGAAGCATTTTCTAACAATCACATTAAGACAATCTGACGGATGCAAATGAATCTGAGTATCAATCTTGAGGATTTGAAAGATAGAAAGCAGTTTAGTGAAGTGTAAACCTTTTGGAACAAAGGAGATACAGTTATAAGCAATTTCGTCAAAATTACTTTCATTATGTTCCCCCTTATCATTCACAAATGTTATCCCTTTCCCCCAATCATCAAGTGAGGGTCAATACGACTTCAAAACTCCGGTACTCCAACCGCTACCCCCGCCCTTTTTGCTCTTCCCTACAATCTCTTAAATTAAAAAGATTAACAAAATCAAGGGATACGTGCAATGACTCTGTTGATGAAACCATGATGATAAGGGTACACAAGAAGCAATCTTGCAAATTTAAAAGCCATAAAGAATTACCAAGACTAAAGCACACCAACCCAATCTTGAAAAGGCCACTTGAGTAATTGAAAGTATTATCTTTCGGAAACTAAAGCCCATCCGCTCACTTAACAAAAATATCCGATAAAATATTGTGACCGGATCAACAAGGGAAATATAAAACTCCAATTCACAATGGGAAATTATATTTATTTTAGCCAGGAGATGAAAGAAAAATGTAATGAGCGCTTACTAAAGAGTATCGGGAGGTCCAATTATCGTGACACTCCATTCGAATATGTTGTTTTCATCTACTAAACCAGCGGAGAAGCCGTCGACTGGGTTCTTGCAAAGATCTGAGACCAGCAGAAGTTGAATTAGAACACCGCGGAAAAACCACGCGAAACCCTTCGCGCCAATCGACAGATTTATAATAGGAGCACAAAAGGCAAAGACAAGAATTCTCTCATCGCTAACCTTTTAGCTGCTTTTGAAGGAGAAGGCTGGCTTGTGAAGCCATCAACCGATGGAGGTAGATAGAAATAGCTCCAACAAGAAAGAATGGACAGGGAGCTCCTAGATTGTGAGGAAACAAAGAAATTCGAAAGCCGACACTTCGATTATTTATAGATAGAGATGCTTCCTCAATGCGGGTTCTTCCGCACCTGTTGCCTATGAGCCCGGGTGGTGCAATTGGGAGCTTCGATCCTGTGCAGCATTCTTGTTGTCTGAATAATATGACGTCGAAACAAAGTCTGCCACGTCAGGAAATTGCTGAAATTGTAGATTCCCGTACGTTCTCGAGTAAAGTTTTTTACCGATTACCCACCGTCTGATTTAATCCAATGGAGTGGCCGAGCGATGGTCCCAGATTTCTAAGAAAAAATTAAGGGCAATTTTGATCTCATTAATCAGGCATTATTTTTGCATTGTCTGGTTTCTCATCACGATTAGATTACCTATAGTGTGATTACGAAAAACGAACAAAATAATCAACCATGGTTTTTATCGAAAGTTTTTCTTTTTTGACCAGAATCGAAAAAATTTTCTCAAGAGCAATTAAAATTTTTTTGATGGTGACTGTAAAAAATTAAAAGGCTTTACTTTAGTGGAAAAAACCCTAGTTTACCTTATTAAATCAGTATACTACAATTTCATTTGTTTATTCATTGATTCATTATTGAATTCAATCCTTCAAAGTTCGTCCAATTAATGTGGTCATTTGCGCATGGAATGTTTTTTTTTATATAAAAAAAAATCCTCAAACTAACTTTCAGATTTCTTTTTCTATTTTGCTCTCCAATAGAACTTCCTTTTTTGTCTAACTCCTTTTTCTTTCTTTATTTATTTTCCTCTTCCTCTGAGTCTTTGCCAGTTTCGACTTTCGAGTATCTCTTGGTTGCTTACTTTCTTCTTCTTCTTCTTCTTTTTTTATAGGTAAATGATTCGACAGCGATTAAATTAAATGTATCCTCTATTTTTGTCATTGGATATCGCTGGTTAATCTGTGTCTTTTGAAGTGGCTTGGCAAATAGGTAACAACATCAACAAAAACAAAATTATACTCCCTAGTCCTACTAGCTAGTATGCCCATTAATTTGAGTGATTTAAAGAGTCGGGTTAGACGTTTTTGCAATAAGGAAAAATCTAATGCCGCTGAAAAGAGAAAGCTACCAAACAAAGTACATTTAATTTGATTAAAAGGAAGAATTACACAAACAAAATTTCTAATTAGTGAGTAGAGAAATTACTTTAATTTCTGCCATGAACATTGTATGTCAAGTAATTTTGGTGCTATCTATCATTGATGCGCTTGATTCTTTGAATACAGAACATTAATACTCTCTGTCTCTCTAATTTAATATTTTATCCCTAAACTTTCCTAACTAATTTGTGTGTAGTTTTTTCTGATCTTATTTGTTTCTTATATTTAATAACCTAATTAATAATGGGTGTTTTTAAGAAAAGTAACACACTTTTTTACCCAAAATAATAGCAACGAATAATTCACTTAACAAGTTTTTTTTTTGTCAAACTAATTGACTAGATCTTATAACAGAAGGATTTAACAAATTCCTCTGCCTCATGCATAAAGCTTGCCTTCAATAAATTTTAAAAAATAAAAATAAAAGGAGGAGGAGTAATATGTGTCAAACACCGCTTCGCAAGTAGAGTCAGGAATTCGGGTCGAGCGCTTTTAAGCTCGAGCCCGTCATGAGCCGGGCCTATAATTTAGAG
>JBAGKO010000014.1:20985207-21000736 GCA_037177275.1 Acacia concinna
TGCCCTAACCCTGGTGAGCCCTCGAGACCCAACTCACCTAAACTTTTTTCTATAAAAGAGAGAGAGAGTGTGTGTGTGTGAGAGTAAAAAAAAAAATTAAGAGTGGCTGTGTGTGTACATGATGGTGGGGAAAGGGGATTAAAAAACAAAAAAAAAAAAAGGAATGCACATGACACTCAGCAGACCCACTAGCACTTTTATGCACTTGAAGAGAGAGAAAAGACTAAAAAGCTACTATTTTTTGCTTTTTAAAACTAAGGTTTCAAACTGAGATTTTTGGCTAAATCAACATTTTAAAAATGTCCATGTGTTTGACTATTTTAAGTTAAACCTTAGTTTATGATCAAACCAAAGTTTCAAAATGGTTTCCAAATAGGCCCTCTGAGGCATATTAGGGTATATTTTCATCAGTTGTTTTAATTCTTCTGTAGGCTCACGCAAAGACCATGACTGGTCCATTAAGTCGGACATAAGAGGATCTTCATCTATACTTGAGGCGCCATAAGCAATACCATTGAACTCTGATCCTTTAAATCCCATTAGCGAATCTTTGTATGATATAGCAGATTTTGTCTGTTGTGGTATTTCTTCACTTGCCACATTCTTCACATCTTCCATTTGATCTGACATTAAGGCATCTTCTTTGATTTCTTTTTTAGATTTCTTGGCAGCAGTTGATGGTGCGAGATCCTCAAGAGGTCTATCAAGAGGAACCTTTCTAGAGTTATATTCTTCCATTAACGATCGAAAGAGAGAGAGAGAGAGAGAGAACGAAAGCGACAAGGCGAAGGGAAGAATCAAAGTAATAACAATGGCTTGCTCTATTCAACTAGATCTAAATAGAAAAACCCAGATCCCAGTCTTGGAAATAATCGTACCTGGGAGTCCTTGATTTTGGACTAGTAGTAGCTAAAGAGATAAAGAAAACCTGGTCCAGGTAGAATTGGAATAGGGCGAGCGGCTCTGATCCCAGCAGCTTCTGCGACTGTGACAGTGGACCACAGGGGATGGAGAATGTCTTCTCTCGTACGACGGAGGCTTCGAGCATCGATGCAGCGGAATATTGATTAAAGGGGAGTAGCACTGTTGATCATTGGGGGAGTTCATTCATGGTTACTATTCATCACTTTTTTTGGCTTTTTTAGACGGTGAAGGAGCTTATCAATCTCCCTTCAACACTTAAATCTATGGCTGCAAGTGGGAAATCAGCCTATCTTCTTGTTATCCAGCAATAATCTCTGATTCTTCCCCTGATCTTTCGCGCGATCGCTCTCTCTGTCCGGCACGAGGCTACTCTGTAAAATATTCGAACTGCCCGTATGACAAGTGGATCTCGTGAAACCAGGATCGAAGCTTGAAGAGATTTGAAGACGTGACAGAGGAGTTGATCCAACGCGGCTGATCCAAGCCCAAATTAGAAGACACAACCACGAGCTGATCCGACGAGGAGCTACCACTGATTTTACGCGACAGAGGAAGAGAAAAAAACAAATTTGACAGAGGAAGAGAAAAGAACACATTCGCCAATGTATGATCCAACACAACAGCCAACAGATAAACTTCTTCTACTCCTAATCTTAATACAAATATAAATTACTTGTCATTAAAAATTACTTTTATCACCTTAATCTAAACAGCTTTGTTATGAGTAGAAGAAATAACATTTTCAGTAAGTTATTGAAAGTAACTTATAAAAATAAATTACTTTTTTTAAAAAGCTCTTGTATAAAAGAAGTTCAGTCAAACACTATTTGATAAAAGTTACTTAAATTGTGATGATGATTAATTTAAAGTTACTTTTGCAGCTTACTCAAACACCCCCTATTTACGTTCTGCAAGCCATGCCTGAACAAGCCTCTGGAATTGTAGACTAGTGGTGAAGAGTCCGTTCATGGAAATGCCCACGTGGCAACATCAAGGTTCGTAAGCTAAAGCCCACTAACTTACAGATAAGATAGTTCTGGACCTCTACTAATGGGCCTGGTCCAGCTCATTAATGTCAAGGCATTTTATAAGCTATCATTATTCCCTGAAAACTAGTCACAATCTTTTACCCACCCCTCAGTCGGCCGAGCTTCCAAAACTATGATTGGTTCGAGGAAGATAAAGTTTAAATTATGAAGCATATAAGATTAATTAAGCTAATCATGACGCTCCTAATGTCATGGGGATTCACAATTTTTTGGTTATCTTCTCTGCCGCTGAACAATTTGGAGACATGTGCATATACTATTCAGTTTCGGTGATTGTCTTGATTCAATTCCAACTTAGGCAATCATAACAACATTTGACTTTATAACTAAAGATCTTCATCATGTCTCTCATATAAAAGCTCATATTGTCTATTACACTATAGCAAGAGCACTCTTTGTGAGCTCATTTTACAAAAAGCAAAACTAGTGTTATGCCTTCAACTACAAGACAATTTTACTTTACGCCAAAGTGCGATTAACAAGGATGCCATACTTGCAATACTCTTAGACGCATATCTCATGGTTGAGAATGAGCGGAACAATATGGTAACAGATTTTTGGGCTTTAATGAAGTAATTATACACTCTCAGATTTGTAGGTCATGAGTGGACTAAAATGTGCTCAAAACTTGATTTGGAAAATTAGTTTAAAGAATAAGGAATTGGGAGGGTGTGAGGACAGCAAGGCTAAGCACTCAAGAGAGAAATAATAAGAAGGTACTTACTTGTAAAACTCCTTTTTTTGTGGTTGTTGTTATGGAAGCAATGATAGCTGAGAAATGATGGCAGGTAAGAAGTCAATCCACAATGAGGATGAATCCAGATTCTCAATCTTATCAAAATATCAAATCAGGATGCAAATATTGGCATCGGATTCCCGGGCATCTTTTAACAAACATTCTCCCATCAAAATTCAACTCTTGTTATCATTATATATACCAAAACACGAAGCACATAAGAACTGCTCCATCTTGCACTCTGAATACCATAACTCTGCTGCAACTCTCCACTTCAAGCAAATGCCAAAAATGAGAAGACCAATCGTCCTCCATTTTCTCCTACTGTGCCTTCTACTTGCAGCTTCTCCGCTTAATCATTTCACTGCTAATGTTCAGGCCATTCCATCAGGTATATTACTTACTGATCATTTTTGCTTGTGCAGAAAAATACTGACGGTTTTTGTTAGCATTGTTTCTGCTACGGCTAACTCCCACTCATTTCTCTGTTCCTTCTCACCAGTTCATATCAAGATCAGAACCTTACGATCCAGCTCAATGCCACATTCTGGGCATGTCACGCCTTCATGGGTTAGTATCAATACAGGGTGGTCTCCTCGTTAAACCTCTCAAAATTTTAATGGTGAAGAGTTTGTCACTGAAGAAGTTTACTTCTCAGCCATTCGATTATTTTCAAATTTTATGTAGTCAATTCAAATTTTGAGTGTTATAATGTTACAACTACGTTGGAGTAAGAATGTAGGATAGCTGCCTGAAATCGCCCTCTAGATATTTTTTAACCGTTTTCTGAGTACTCAGTAGGCATATGAAGCTCTCTAAAGAATCACCCATTCATGCCACTTGTTTAAGCATGTTTGTACGATTTAAACCTGATGCATTTTATTGACTGGGGATTACAGGATGAAGATAAAAGGACTCATAAAAGCCCGTCAGGGCCGAATCCGGTAGGGAATAACCGACCGCCATCTAAAACATAAAGTGACGATGGATGAACTAAGCCATTGGACGTCAACGGAGATTTGAGTCTCAGTTTCTCAGGAGTCTTGGGAGATTCCGGTTTCTAGGAGCATTGTGGTGGTTGTACAAAATGAGGGGTTTATTAACTGAATATCTGTACTTTATAAGTTGTTACTTGTTATATTAGTCATCATTAAGTTTTTTTCTGCTTTCAGTAGAATCTCAATATCGCTCCTATTTCTTTTCCTACTTCCTATTAATTCGCCTTGTTTCTTTCTTTTTTCTTTTTTTTCTCGCATTGATTCGAATTCTCAAACCTTCACACCTAACTTGGCCATGCTTGCCTTTAACCAAGTCACAACGTCATGCAATGCAATCAGGTCAATATTTTTGCTCTCTCTCTCTTTTTTTTTAAAATTAATTAGCAAGCATTACATTTGAGATGTACAAGAAGGTTATAAGCCAAGGAATAACCAAAGGACAAAAGATCCAATTTTAACTTAGGGTCGATTAACATTAAATCTGAATATAGAGTTGGAGGTATGTTAATAAAGGATATCTACATGTTTATATCGTGTGTTATATTTGTCAAAAATCAACACATCTCATCGTCTTTCTTTGCGAATGTACAATCTGAAGGCCCCAATTTGAAAAGATGAGAGATCTGCTTTCACGAATATCATATTATTAGAGTATGGATTGCTTCAGTAGAATCAGAGTACATGCAAATCTTGCTGAAACCCATGTCTTTACACACCTTTAGATTTGTGTATATAGCAAGGATTTCTGTTATAGTAGCTGAGTAGATCCATAAATTATGCAAGAAGCCTCCCATTCAGTGCCATGTGTGATCTCGTATTAGATCACTTGCAGCTACTCTCCATTGTGACTTGACGGAGCCATCAACATCAATCCTAATGTAACCTTCCTGTGGCGGGCACCATATGTCCTTAGGAGGTTGAAAACCTTATGGATCAATTTTTCATCTTCCACTTTTTCTAGTAGCAAGTACTTGCATTGGTAGATTAGTGATGAATAGGAATTGTTGTTTCCCTCAAAGGCTTAGTGGGATTTGTTCTTCCATATGATCCAACACATTAGTCCACAAATTTTTGTCCACGACCATTTGCGAAAGGATGTCAATCTCGCACTGTATCAACAGTTCTATGATAACCATACCTATAAATTATCACTAAAGAAAGTACTATGATATATAAGATTAACAATAGAAAGCCATATAGAGTTTGCAATCTTATAATCTCTCAAGATATGAAGGAAGATTCATCTTGTGACACTCAAAATGGCACTCATTATGCTCATATTGACTATGGCTCGATCTGAGAGAGTTTGTTGGAAGGCTCTCATGAAAAATTTGTCATATAAAGTATTTTGCTCTTTCAGGAATCGGCTAACGCCAGATACTATTCCAAGGAAGATCATGATGTTAGTTTCTATGTTCTTCCAATAGATTATGTGTGGACTTGATGTTAAAGGTACCATCAAGGATGTTCTCCAAAACAGTAAATCAGATTTTGCTTGAGAAATAGTAGGAGGAGGCATTTCCAAAATACCATCAACTACCCAGCTTGGTAGGAAAAAAACAACTTAGCTTACTACTGTCCCAAGATCCATCATTGGTCACAAAGTTTGCTACCCGGTCATAATTGTTAAGGAGATTATGAGTTTTATCAACATAGTGGAAAAGAGGATATTCAAGGTTGGACCACATCTCCCACCATACATCAGTGTCACATCCATTTCTGATTTGGCTCCCAACTACCTTTCGAAAAGAATCCCAAATCGTAACTATTGCACTCAAAATTGCTGATTGATTCCTGTTCCTTACAACTCTAGGGAATTTAGCAGGTCCGCATCTATACTTCTTTGGATATACTGAACCTAAAGAGAGTCAATCTTCGTCAACAAAGCCCAGTATAACTTCATAATGAATGTTTCATTTTGACGATATAGATCTTTAAATCCAAGTCCACCAGAGTCCTTTCCTTTTCTAATTTTATCCCAGACAATCAAGTGCATTTTATTACCCTGGTCTCCATGGTTCCAGAAGAAATCTCCACTCAACTTGTCAATCATCTTCAAGACACCTTTTGGAATCATGATGGTTTGTAACTGATAAAATGGAAGAGAAGATAGGACAGACTTGATAAGGACATATCTCCTCGCCATGCTTAAGAATCTATCTTTCCAATTTGTAAGATTATGATGAACTCTTAATGCCAAGGGAGCAAAAGTTAACTTAGTTACTTTCTTGTGGAGCAAAGGGATCCCTAGGTATTTACCTAGATAAGATGAAAGTTGGATACCCAACATCTAGCTAAATTGAAGAGCTTTGTTGGAATGGACATTTCAGGAGATGAAGAGCTTGGATTTAGCAAGGTTGACCTTATGACCAAAGACTTGACAAAAAAAACTCTTGATGCTTTGCATGCATTCTAATTGAGAACATGATGCCTCACAAAGAAGGAGATCATTTACAAAGAAAAGGTGAGATATATTTGGACCTTTGTTACTTGTACGAAGTGCTTTCCAATTACCAACTTCTACCTTGTGATGAATCAGTTGAGTTAACAGTTCCATGTAGATTACAAAAAGGTATGGGCTTAAAAGATCTCTTTGCCTAACACCTCTATTAGGTATGAAAGAGCTAGTGCGTGAACCATTCCAGCACACTCTCATAGAAGGAGAGGAGACACATTGCATAACCAGTTCAACAAAATGCTCATTAAAATTGAGAGCAAAGATTGAATTTGATAAAACCCCACTCTAATAAAATCAGCTACAACTTCTTTCTGCATTAGAAGCCGTCCAAATTTCTTTATCCTCCCTTCAATTTTTAAATATGTAGCATATTATCACCTAATTTAATTAAATTAAAAAAGTTAATTAAATTAATTAATACGACATGAATTTTCCTAAATACCTTAATTATCTTCAATTCCGTAATTTTTTTGCTCCTTCATTATCATTAACTGAACATCAATAGGAATAAATTAGGGCAAAAATGATAAATGTCTTAAATTTTTGACCAAAATCAACTTTCAAAACATATTCTTAATAATATGTTCTATATCAAGGACATGAGGATGTATACTCTAAGTTAATAAATTTGTTATGCCTCCTTGTCTCTAACAGAGAATTAACAGTTGAAAGACGGGAAATTTCCCCACAGGGCAAATTTCTTCAGCTACTATGTGTAATATTACTTATCGAGAACTGCTATTTGCATGATTGAATTACATATTCAATTTGAAAAAGCCAGTCCAAAAATGGCACAGGAGGCCTAAGATACAATCTATTGCCGATATACAAGTCTCCTGCAAACTACAAACAACCGCATGGAGTCTCTCTCTATACAGCTCGCTTCCGCTTTGAGCGCTTGCTTCTTCTTTCCTTCAAGTTTGGAACCTCCTTGTTTACTGTTGAAGCATATGCTTCTTCTGCAACTTCGTCACCCTATAAATGCAGGCATATGAACTTAGCTAGACCCAGCATATTCTTTGATATTATTAATTAACAATATTAAAGAAGGAAGTTGGAATAACTGTTTCAAATAATAACTATTGATTCGATGGAGGATTTTCTTTGCTAGCGCTGATGCAAATGCAAGGTTTCTCTCTCTTTTTTTTTTCCCATTCTTATGTTAAAGCAAAAAAAGAATTCATGATAAATTGGGAGCTCGGATAAAAGTCAAATGGCATAATATTTCAACCAACACTATAAAAGTTTAATATTTACCTTGTCATCACTCTCTTCATCTGAAACAACACCAGAATCAGAAACAGAAGCCAGAAGTTGAGCCTCTTCTTGAGGCACTGCCTTGTTTAACTTCTTTTTCTCCTTTTCCTTTAATTGTTTAAACCTATAGAACACCGATTCTATATAAGGAAGCTTCAGGAGGACCTGAAAAGGTAAGTCTGCATTATGTACCATACCACACTGACCTCTCACCGGTTCTCTCTGGCTGAGAAACTGATCGTTTAGCACGTCCAGCTGTAATAATTCCACTTGCATTTTCATTCACAACAGGCTTTGCACCTCCTAATTTGCGCAACCATACTTGTTGTGCTGTGCTTAAGACATTGTTTGTAAACCTAGGACAACAACATGACATTATTTACTTGAGAAATATGGCTCCAAACAAGTACTGAAGCTCTCATACATATTTCTTTCTGCATTGAACCGGCATGTTTAGGGATGAAAGGAAAAGCGTTTGGAAACAGGAAAAAATGGAGATTATGGTACAAGAGATCTATAGTTAGAATATTGTTATCCAGAAAGGGTTACAAAATGCAGGTAGTTGAGGCAATAGAATCAAAAAGTGGCTAATATTGAAAACATAGTTCTGAAACACTAACCAGTAAATTGATAGCCCTGAAGGGACAGACAGCGCAAAGTAACCAATCATAAGTGGAAGAAACTTGGAAACTAGAAGGGTATTTTTTTGAGCTGCATCATCAGTCTGTTAAGACAAGTCATTGAGGACTCAAGACTCTGATCTAAAAGGATTTAAACAGAAGGATAAGTCGTAGTTTACCTGGGGGTTTCATAATTTCCATAGAAACATATTGAGAAACAACAAGAAGGACAGGTAAAACAAGATATGCTGCAATGTCGTGCCAGCCCAATGGTGGATGACCATCCTACATGAAAGTTTGTTAGTTAAGATACTATATATTAGGGAAAGCTTTAGACAGAGAATAGGGCATTTATTCCCACTTAAAAGATGACTGCAACAAGTGAACAAATAAAATACAGATCATTCTCATAGAAGCAATACTTCATATGGAACAAGTAAGGCTATGTATGTGGTAACAGACATTTAATCACCAAACCTCTAGAAGCCAGTAATTTTCTGATACAGGTTGCTGTGGGATGTTAAAGGAAAAAACTGATACACTGAGAGTGACTACAGATAGATTAATTGACAAGGGAAACTAGCAAGCATTCGGAAGAAGCCGCAGAGCAGACCAATTATATGCAAAACTCTATGCAAGCTACCAATAAAAATGTCAATCACCAAATTTGCAGGATGCCGCATCCAATTTGAAGTTATTTGATTTTGCAAATCCTCATTAAAATAATTTACCAAATGAGTAATAAAGAGTAAAAGCTGTGTGAGAAAATCACAACTTTCTCTCTTTGTTCTTTTTTCCGTCAAACAAAAATCATAACAAGAGCTATGCAAGCAAAAGTACCAAGAATAAACTACAGTTTCACAATGAAGGGGAAGGATATTCCTCTTACCACAAATGGAAAAAGCCAAGAAATTCCAGATCCACTTTGTCTAGCGGCAATGGTAGTAGGACCACCCAAAGAGGGAATCCAAAAAAATCCTTCGGTCAAAAGTCCCTTCAAGTAACAGGTTTTCCAGAATGAGAAACAATCAGATCTAATATCTGAGGATAATTTATCCCTAAAAATCTCCACTTAATTCATAAAGATTTTATAGTATCAATTACTTCATTTGCCACATTTGATAAAGCTTGGTAGAGACCTATCCAGACAGGAATAGTAGCCAAAGTCGGTAAGCAACCTAGACATGCAAACAAAGCAAAAGATAACTGAGGAAATATATATGAAGAACATAAAACAGCAAAAAATAGTCAAATACCCCAATTCTAATAGAGGGGAATTGATATAACAATTACTGCTTGCAGACCATCTTTTATGTTACAAAAAAATGTCTGCCACCAATTTCTGATTCTATGAGTGGTCAACCTCATATGACAAAAAGTTTATTGATACAAGTGGCAAGAAAAAGAATAAGAAGAGAACACGAGCAGGACAAAGATCAAGAGCAACGCAGTGGTGAGATAGATTTGTACTGGCCAATGGATTGACACCAGCTTGCTTGTATAGCCTTAATGTCTCGAGTTGTATTCTTTCCTTAAAAGAAGACAATCCAATGACTTGTTTAGAGAGAACCATGCTACACTTTCTATAAATATACCAATATTACTAAAATCAGAATAAACGACTGATTTCTACTACACAACCACCAACATCACTCACCTGATTGCCAGCGTATCTTTCTTGGATGGCCTTAAGTTTTGGTTGAAGATTTTGCATAGCAAGTGTTGATTCAACCTACATATTTACTTCAATCAGCACTTAGACATAATGTTGTCAAGCAAATCATATAATCATAGTGGTTTGGATAAGACGTATCTCAGGCTTATGGGGGAAAATTGGAAAAGGAATCTTTATGATTTGAAGAGAACAATCTGGTGAAAATGCAAAAATTTTGCGCCTTAAAACTGGCTCTTTGAAGCAGCTGAATTTGCACTAACCTGTTGCTTTGTCAAGGGAAGTGTAGCAACTTTAACAATAACCGTGAGCAATATTATAGCAAATCCATATGCGTAAGGAACATGCACAGCACTCAAGCCATCTTTTAACACCTGAAAACGAAAAACAACGTTTAAGACACAATTATACAGGGTGAAAATACATTTCCATTCAGTGGTTTGCATATAACATGCATGCCATAACTGACATCGGCTAAGATTTTGGTATACATCCCGCGTCAAACTCAAATCGGGAAACTTATGATTTCTCGAACAAGTAACATGTCAACAATTGCCAAGTTTTTCAGAATTTAAATACTAAGTGTCTAGTAAACCTCGTGTGCATGATTGTTTTCTATCTACATCCAGTAAACACATCAAAAAATCTAACGTTACACTTCTTTCAGAATTAGTGTCCTCCCAGCACAATTTAATTATAGAAATCGTTTTCAATCATAAGCTGATTGCATAACCTGGGTAACAAATTTCGTTATTTTTTACTGCTCAACATTTAAGTACAGACACGTAACATGGCCAATTAGTAGCCTAGTTCATATGAAAATTGCATAGTTAGCACAATATAAATACATACATACATATATAATTCTAATTCTCATTTCCTAATAATTATGCATCTTCGCCTGATATATACGTTGCGGCAGAATAGCTTAGAGTTTTCCATAATCTAAATCTGTTACCTTAAGAACAAATTCCATGGATTCAGAAATAAAACCAAACCAGCCTCCGTTCTTCTGTGCAGCAGCATCCGTGGAGGTCGATGCCGCAGCACCAGCACCTGAATCGGCGGAAACCGCGGCATCAGCAAGCGTATAAAGAAGCGCTTCAGCTCTAGTAACAATTTGACTGAAGTCAAAGGAATCATTGAGGGAGTGAATAGGGGGGATTTCGTGCAGGCTGAATCTAACTCTGGTGCTGACCAGCCTACGATGAGGGAGAGGGAAGGATTGTAGACCAAGGCGAGAGACAGAAGGAAGAGGCGTGCCGATGAACGGAGGAGAGGAAATTAATGTCTTCGCCATGGAAGAGAAGCTTGCGGAGGATGAGACAAATACAGTTCAGCTTCTCATTGACAGAAGGTGGGAGGAGGGGAGATGAGGAAGCTTTGGCAGTGGAAGACGATGGAATTAGATATTCTCCATTTATCCGTATATTTTGCGAGCCAAATGAATGCTGATGCCAGCCTTTCTCGACCAATCCCAACGTGACGCGTCATTTAATCGGGGTTTTATCGTCATTGTACGGAAATTGTAAATATATACTCATTTTGGGGTCCTTCCGCAGTCCCGTTCCATTAACTGCTAGTCTTAATAATGTTAATTAAAAATTATATTGTCGATAACAGAATGATATCATTACGTGACATCAACTCAAATAGAGGACCCATAAGAAAAATAACACAACGTATAAAAAAAAAAGACACAAATTTAAGTCTTGAAAATTCATTTATTAAAAGAGATGTAACAATTTTCGAGCCAAAAAAAAAAGATGTAACAATTCTTTAACTCAAAAACTTGAAATAAAAATTTCCGAACAAAAAATTACTTGAAATAGTTCAGAAATGCTTTTAATCAAATAGAGAATCCCAAAAATATGCAACGCATGCACGGCGTCGCCTTTAAGAAACAAACTAAAATAGTTGTCCAGAATCATTTTATTCATAAAATAGCAATAATTATGCATTTACAAAATAAAGATAAAACTTGCACATGTCGATAATATTTTGCACACTTCCTACAGTAGATGGGAATTCCAGATCGAGCTATCCTAGTTTTAGTTATAACTTAGTATTGTGATTTCTTTAATTTATTTGTGGACAGAATAAGGTTTAATTTGTGGTTGATGAATAAACTAGTAGTGCTACAAAATGAAAATCATGGCAAATTAAAGGATCCATTATATTCCCTCGTTATGCAGAACAATACAATTGTGGGTTCTGATTATTACTGAACTTGAGTAGTATAGTATTAGCAGTTGCCCTTGCATGTGTAAACTACAAAAACTCCAGCATTTTAAACGGCAAGTTTGTAGTGAAATTTACTAAAATCATTGTGAGCTAGTGTTCACATGACTGTTGATTGAATCAAAGTCATTGAGGGAGTAACATCAATCATAATTTTCAAATCTCTCTCTCTCTCTCTTTTTTTAATTGATAGAAAAGGAAACTACACTAACTAATCAACCACTATTTATAATATTGTCCACCAAACGCTCACGACGAATAATCTCCTGAGCCTACACAGATGAAGTTAAGACCACCTAAAAATCCATTAGAATATGCCTAACTTCACCAGCAATGACATTAGCAGCTCCGTTAACCTCTCGATCACAAACAATAATCAATGCGGACCAATCATGACATATAAGATTATGAGCTTCAATCAATACTCCATAATATGAATGATCAAATCTCTGCCAAACCCACTAGCACTATAAAATTGACAATGGAAGAACAAATGCTCTAGAGATTCCTAATCTCTTGCACACAAACAATATAATATACCTCTAAAATTGTCATATACCCACTATTACTGTAGAATATATATTTTACATATGTGTCATTTCGATTAGTTTTTGAAAATAATTTTTACGATTTACGAAATAAGTATATGAGAGGATTTGCCTCAACTTGCAAAAAAGGGCTTCTAAAACCTAATGTTTAGGTGGGTTTGGGGGTTACCCAAACACTAGCGGTAGGAGTGTTCCGGTACCCCAAGATTGGGATTGGGATTTTTTTTAAACAAATTATATTAAATAAATTCTTCATATTTTATTATATATTTTTTATATTTTATTATTAAAAATAATCATTTAAAAAAATTGAAATTTTAATTAGACGCGACAAATAAACTTCAGCTTCATGCAATATGCAAGCATGTTATATTTTTGGTTTTTACGAATGATGCAATAAATAGTAAAACTATTAAATTTTAAAATAATCTATCAAAACAGCTTAGTTTCTATGAAATTGTAGAATAAATTTTATAGTTAATTTTCTAAATAAAATACATAATTATTTTAACAGAAAATATAATTCAACCGGCATCTTAAAGAGAGATTTAACCTACCACCTTTTAATCTTTCAAGAAGTCATATAACCATTCTAGATGCATGATCTAGTTTGCAATATAAATTCTGACAAGTTATAGTATTTCTTTGAAAACCTAAAGTTTCTATAGATGTGGGGGGATTTTCACTAATTTTTAATAAATTTAATATTTATCAAATTTGAATAATTTTTTAATTTTTTTTATATTTATAGAATATTTATTTATTTTTTCGCAGCAGGAGACTTGATGCTTTTACGGGTACAATGAGATCTAATTGGCTGCTTTTTCGGTTAAAAGAAGACAAGGCATTAATTAACCACATACCAAACATTTTAAAAAATAAAAATGCAATTTAACTCCAACGACCTCAATAGTCATGCAAGTCAATGAGCGGGAAAAAACACAAATCCTACAAGGGCACTACCTCTCATCAACTGTCAAATTTCTCCTGCCGCGCGCCCCGACGCACACGCAATCAGAATTTTCTCGAATCAACTACAAACTTCGAGCAACAAGCCAACTGAATTTTTCCAGAGAATTTGTAGCCTTTTTTCCCCATATTTTTTCAGCAAACATTTAATTTCAAGTCGTTTTAATTCTTGATCCGACGGCTCACATCTCACTCACTGAACCTTCCAGGATACCAACTTCATTCCTTTATAACGCTCGCCTTCCATCACAGCTACGCAATTCAATTCGAGAAATTGCTTTGCTTATAATCGTCTCATTCAAAACTTGAAAGCCTATGGCTGGGAAAGGCGAGGGTCCGGCGATTGGAATCGATTCAGGGACTACATATTATTGTGTTGGCATTTGGCAGCATGACTGTGTCAAGATTATTGCCAATGATCATGGTAACCGAACAACACCATCTAATGCCACTTTCACGGACATCGAAAGGTTGGTTGGAGATGCCGCTATAAACTAGGTTGCGATGAAACCCACCAACACTGTTTTCTGTACATACCTCCTTATCATTTTGTTCCTTTTTTTTTTCCCTTTGGATAATTGACATATGAATTGTTTCCGGTTTTAATCTCCCCCCGTGATTTTGCTTTACTTTGTTGGTATCAGAGTTGCCAAGAAATTGATTTGCTGAGATCTTAATTTGGTTGACTACTGGTTTGTATCTACTGGGATTTTGTATGTATTAACTTGTGATTTTGCTTGAATTTTTTCTATTTGCAACGGTTCATTAACTGGCGGCATTTTTGTTTTTGGGTTTTTTTTTGTTTCCTTTCAAAACAGAGGAGCTTGGCTAATCTGGAACGATAGATATTGTTTTGGTCTAGTATATGTATTGTGCTCAAGTCAATAACTCTCCAGATTGCCAAGCAGCGGTTCACATTTTCCCTATTTCCTGTTCCCATCATTTCTTAATTGTTTTTGGTACTTTAAATTTTCTGGCTCTTGTATTTATTGCTAATTACTCCCCGGAGACAAGATATTATGTTGGTGAATAGAAATAGAGAATTCGGGGCTCTCTCTGTTTTTTTTATTTTTTATTTCTCAATGATGCTGTCCAAAGTCAACATGTGGCTTTTCCCCCCCTAATATTTCTGTTTAGCA
This sequence comes from Acacia concinna, assembly GCA_037177275.1. Classification (NCBI taxonomy): domain Eukaryota; kingdom Viridiplantae; phylum Streptophyta; class Magnoliopsida; order Fabales; family Fabaceae; genus Acacia; species Acacia concinna. Next base: position 20,999,819 of record JBAGKO010000014.1, read on the forward strand.
AATGCAGTCATGCGTTATGTAGTTATGAAGGATGGCGAACGAGGCTTACTTAGTCCTTACTTGTGGATGCACATTCAGTGCACCAAAACAAAAGAGATAAATATATAAGAGATATCGGACTATTAGGGCCTTGATGCACATTAGTGAACCAGAACAGAAGAGAGAAATATATAAGAGATTTCTATTATTTTGGGATGTTTTGAAAGCTTAGTGGAGATGTCTTATTTATAAGGACCTTGTCCTTGCTGTTGATTTGGAGAAATATTTTAATTTTTCCATTATTGCAGCTCAAACTGTAATTAATGCTTGATTTAGAGAAAGATTACAATTTCTCTATTCTTACCCTTCAAGTAGTAATTAGTGCTTGAGAAAGATTCCAATTTCTGAAAATCCTAATTTAGTAACTAATTAATAGATAACCTTAATTTATATATTTATATAAATTAGTTAACCTTTTACTAATTAGGTAACTTTTACATTAGTAAACTATTCTTTTAATATATTGGATTTAATTTCCAGAGCTTCTGATCTGACCCATCAAGGGCGAACTTAAGCCCAAAATCCAACATCTTCCACTCGCACTTGATGGGCTTATTACCATTGTGTGATTCACAATCTCTTTTGTTTCATACTTGGTGTCTGCCGTGGCTGCATGGGCACAGTGTCTTCAAAAAAATATGGTGCATGTGATACTAGAAATCCTTGCAAAAAGGATCAGCATCCAAGAACACCCGTTGCAGCCTCACATGCCCTAGGTTTATCCATACACTCCTACCTTTTGCATATCTAATTCCTCTAAAGTCAGTCTTGACTCAGATTGCCCAAACCCACGCATGGTATCCACACTTACTAGTCATCTTATGACTTGTAAGGGATATGTCTTAGATATCAGCGTAATGGTATATTTCGGATGTGTAA
>JBAGKO010000014.1:21009071-21023536 GCA_037177275.1 Acacia concinna
CCCCCATTTTTTTCGTAAATTTTCCATTTCATTTAACTGGTTCCCCATTTTAAGAAATCTTTCTCATTTCGCAAGTCTAGGAGATTAACGACACTAAACTCGAATTAGATAGAAATCAATAACTCAGAAAAAGAAGAAGAAGAAGTAAGCCAACTCTAATCTAAACGAAGTTATTCCTACTCAAAATTCTATCCCTAACGTGTTCTCAAAGTCACAGCCACAGTCGGTGGCTTGGTGTGAAACACTGCAAGATCTTTCCATTTAATTTCATCAATGAGTCCGCTATAAAAGTTTAGTTACGATAGTTACATTTTCAGTTTCTGAATATGCAGAGCATTGAAGATTTGAAGCAGATGCTTCTACATGACAGGCTCGAACTAGAATCATCAAAAAAAATCAACATGGAACTTTTCAATCTCCTCAATATTGTGTACCATGAAAGAGACGAACTTCGAGAAGCACTTGCCAAAGCTCTTCACAAGCTCACGACCGCATCGTCACTTAATGTTCCCAACGACAACATTATTCCTCAAGTTATTCCTGGAACTCTTATTGCGGTGCCGAACACAAAAACCAACTCAAGGATCACTGAATCCAACAGTCTCTCTCACAGTTCTTCTACTGTGGATTCCTTCCTGCACGCTGCTTCTTCTCCTGATTTATCAAAGATGAACGTTGTTGGTACCCAAAACGTGGGTTTTCTCAATTCTGAAAAGATAACACAATGTGATCATGCGAGTGTGGCTATTGAGAATATGATAAAAGGAAAAGCTCTGCCTGAAAAAGGAAAGCTGCTTCAGTCTGTGATGGAAGCAGAGAATATGATAAAAGGAAAAGCTTTGCCTGAAAAAGGAAAGCTGCTTCAGTCTGTGATGGAAGCTGGACCATTACTTCTTACTCTTCTTGTTGATGGTCCGCTTCCTTGTTGGAGAAACCCACCTCCTACTCAAGCTATCAATCTTCCACCTTTCAACCTTAAGGACTTTGAATCCCCAGCAATGTGCTCGAATCCTTCTGGATTTTCGATTAAAGCTCATGGCACGTGTTCTTCAGCTTCTATGTTGAACTTTGCTATCAACAACCCTGTCTCTTGTCAATCGAATTTCGCTCCGAGTTCGGCTCCGAGTTTTAGCTATCAAGTTCCTGCAAGCAAGCGCCAGAGGCGTTGACAACCAGCTATTTTCATGCAATTTTCAATTAGTGCCTTTTAAATCGCCTTTTATAATTGGAGTTTTTTTTTTTTGGCCTGGAAATTGGAGTTCAGTGATTGGTTTTTAATGGCATACCCTGGTTTTGACTTATGTTTGAGGGACACATAGCCTTGTCGGTTTTCTCTGCTCTTTATGTTTAGCGACAAAAAGTCAAATTTAGTTCTATTATGCTTTTTTTTTTTTTGATACATCCAGTATGCTACTTTTTGTTTTTTTTAGTAAAATATTATGACCTCCCTTGTGTTTTTCTTTAAGTACACGAACCTCCCATCTATTTTGAAAGTATATAGTTAAGTCTAAACCGTTAACTCCGTTAAGAATTTTCATGTTTAATTAAAATTTATATTCAATTAAATTTTATTTACTAATTTACCCTTCATAATTACTCATTTCCTAATTTTTGCTAAGATTGTTGGAGTAATTTAAGAAATTTTTCTTTAATTTATCTTTTACTTTTGTAAATAGTTATCTATTAATTTCTTTCCATATCGAGACAAAGGCCTAATTAATTTAATTAAAGAAGACATAGAAAACTTAATTAAAAGTAATGATTAATTCTTTTAATATATTCATACTTAAATAAACAAATTTATAAATTTTGAGTTCTTAAAATTCAAAATTAATATAAGTTATATAATAACTCAAATTTACATTATTAATAACAAAAGGTAAATAGAAACATGCCATTAAAATATGTTTTCAATCATTGTGTCATAGTAAAAGAAAAAAAAAGAAATATGATTTTACTCACTTTAAAGAATAATGGATAGATAAGTTTCGATAATTATGATAAAAATTAAAACAATTAAAATTTAATGATACGATAAAAATCTATAAATATTATAATATATTGCAAATTTTGAAAAACACATACACATATTTTAGAATTATTTTTTTGTTCGCATAGAAAATTATTTTTTGGTAAATATAAATGTTTATTCATTTATTGAAAGAGGGGTATTTTGGTCAAGACAAATGTTTACTAGTCAAATAACGGTTGGGTGGTTGAAAATAAAATCTCAAATATGTAAGAGAGGTTTCTGTAACATACATTTTAATTTTAAGGGAGGTCTATATAAGTTTTGAAAATAGTGGAGGGGTTTGTGTGATTTTGGTAAAACAGACATGTGGTTCATGTATGTACTCTTTTCTTATCTTCCTCTGAAAATACTATGCCCAATTTAGCTTAGTGAGACATACAAACGTAACATACTGGGACAAAGAAAACCTAGACTAGGTTGGTAATTGATACAAGATTGTCATGCATAAATGTCTGGAAAAGCAAAAATTGAAAAAAAAAAGTTTTTTTTTAAATTTTGATCATTTCAATATTGTCAATACATGTAAAACCTAAAATTTACCTCCACTAAATGTCGTTATATGCATATATGTACTTAAGAATGAAAGCTCCATTCTGTTGATTAATGCTCTTGTTGAGCACAATTTAGTATATTGATATGGTGGTTGTAGAGTCGAGAATTCGAGCCAGCTCTTTTAAGGGCCGACCTCAAATTTATAGTCAAAAAATAGGGTCGGGCTTAAACAGGCTGACCCTGTAGGGCTGCAGGCTTAAACAGGTCGGCTCGTTTAGGTCCGTTTATTTTTTTTATTTTTTTTAAAAAATTGATATAAGAGGATAGTGATGACAGTAAGTATGAAAAAAATTTAAATGATAATGTTATTCATATTATTTAGTGTTTAGTTTATAGTTTATGTATTTATCTAATTATTTATTCGATTGTAGACATTAGTTTTTTGTCTTCACATATAGTTTTTTTGGTAAACATACACATTATTTAACGTTTTAATTCAATTTTGATAAACAAAGAGAACAGTTTTTAACTTTTTGATCTTAGAATTTGTTTTTGATTAGTTTGTATTTTGTTAAACATAGATAATGTCCGACATTTTAACTTAGTATTAATAATATTTGTATTTTAATTTAAGTATTGTTGTTTGTATATATGAAAAAGCATAAAAAAATTTTAAAAAAGAAGAAGAAAAAGTTAAATGGGCCCAAGCCCGCGAGTCTGCCTGGAGCCCGACCTTAATCGAGCCGGGCCTATTTTTTAGAGGTATTTTAGGACTCGGGCCTAAACAGGCTGGCCCGTTTAGGCCCAAGCCCCTCACAGGCCAGCCTATTTTCTCAGTGCTAAGTGGTTGGCAAATGCCTCATTTGCTTGAGCCAATAATTACGCCTTCCAATTCAAGCACACTATAGGAAGATTATTTGTTTTTGGAAGGGCACTGGTACCCTCAATTTTTGTATTCTTTGCCCTCTTCATCATAATAACATTCTACAGCATATTGCGGTGTTACATGTATAGCGTCCCTTTTGCTCGTTCCTTTAGAAACTAGCATTCAATTAGGGATTTAAACAAGGCAACCAATCTTGATGATGATCATCATCATTCTATACATATTCAAGGCTGTGGTTTAGAGTTGTGGGCCTTATTGTCTCTTCCGACGTCTCAATTTAAGAAGAATGAGGGAAGTAATAACAAAGAGTGCACAATATGCAATCACTGTAGCATGTAATTTATACTGTATGTGCTTAACAGTAAGACTGCAACACGGGACGTAGGTGAAAATCCATGCTTCACTATGGTATTGAGTCCTAGGAAGGGCAGATCCTTCCACAATGCCCTTATGACTTGGGTTGCATCATGAAGACTTAATTTGGCATCATCTACTTTAGCTGAAACTCTATGACCATACATGATTTAGTCAAACGAGTGAAAACTAGGAAAGCGATCAATTCAAGAACGATTGATGTTTAGTCATAAAGAAATATTCACTTTTAAATGCACAAATAGTGTTAGTGTCTGTGGTCGACCCTTTACTAAAGATTCATTCCCATGAAGAATGTGTATGGAAGAATCTGGGGCATTTGAGGCAACAATTATAGATACGTAATAAGTGTCCTAGGATGCTGATCCAATTAAAAGATTTTTAGCATCACAAGCACCGAAATGTTGGAAGACTTTGTGCCCATGCAGCCACGGCAGACACCAAATATGTAACAAAAGAAATTGAGAAATCGCACTATGGAAAGCCCATCAAGTGCGAGTGAGAGGTGTTGGATTTTCGGCTTGAGTCCGCTCTTGATGGGCAGGATCAATAGCTCTAGAATTAAATCTATATATATTAAGAGAGTCTTAACATGCAATAGTTTCCTAATTGCAATAGTTATGTAGAAGGTTAACTAATTTATATATAAATATAAATATATATTAAAGGTTTTCTACTGATTGGTAATTTAATAGGCAATTGAGAATTGCTTGGAGTGTAAGAAATAAGACTTTGGAAACTTATTCCGATTAAGAATTAATTTCTTCTTGAGGGCAAGATAAAGATCTATATAAATAAATTCTCCCACCAAGTAGAAAATCATGCCAAAGCAATTGAGTTCTCTTGCGTTCTCTCTTCTTCTTTTTTCCATAATTTCTTGTGTTCTAGTGCACTGTTGTGTAAACCTTGGTTAAACTCTAGTAATCTTAACTAACGTGTAAGCTATCCTCTTGGATCCGACTACACCCGTGCCTCTTTTCCTCGTATTATTTCTAACAATATTCATATGATGGTGTCATCAAGATGCAAATGTCAACCAAATTTGGTTCCAATCAATCGGTTGCTGGATTAAAAACTAACGATCAAAATAATCCTTGTGTTTATTGGTCTTTAGTCCCTTTTCAACTGTATAAACATAATACTTGAAGTACTAACCCCTAAAGAAGTAACCTCGCTTGTGGGTTGCCGGCCTGATTGTCCCTCACAAAGGATGTGTGACTGTCCCTAGAATTGGAACAAGACATCCGGAGATACTCTACATGGGAATCTATCCAAATTAATATGATTTACGAATAATGTGATTCATGGCTTTACATAATTGCCTTTACCAATACATAAATTTGGTATGGTTTGTATCTGTGTTTATATGGATGCATCGGAGAGCAGCTGTGCCCCTGAGAGCTGAGGCTTGGACAGTTGGTCCCATCACCATCTAATCTCTATTCTATTTATTGGGCTTGTTGTGTCATTATTTATTAATGCGTCGTAAAAGAGGGTCCACGTTCCTCTCCCGCACCTCAAGTCGAAGCTTAGAATGAAGCTTCCCAATCAATCATATAGGGGATTCTTCTTAAAAACAAAAACAATGTCCACATATAGGAGATTCTTCTTAAAAACGAAAACAATGTCCACATCCATCACTCGTCCCCGTTGTACGATTATACTAATACTAATATGTTCCCTCCCCTATTAATTACATTACAAGGGTTAATTGATTTTTTTTTTTTTTTTTGGAGAAGTTAAGGAAACAAAATTAATTAATTAATTAATTAATTATATCATTTATTGTGTTTTATTATATTATATATTAGTTCATATGTTAAACAAAATTATTTAAAGAATAATGATAAATTTTAATGGTTTAGGCAAATATAATTATCTTTTTTAGGATTCTCTAAAGAAGTCAACTGGCTCGACTAAAAGGATTATGTAGTATTATAAAATGTCTGTGTGTAAGGAATGACATTGTTCCTCAGACATTGCAAATTGTTATATAGAAGGAATGTTCTTTTTTTTTTTAATAACAAAGTTTATGTATTTTAATAAACTTCAGGAAACATACTAACATGGTATATTCCCTCCTATCTACAGTATAAAGTGTTTTTAAAAGAATAATTTGATCTAAAATGTAAGTCACTTATAAAATAATTAATGCTCAATTTTTAGTTTTATCCCTGTAATTAATATTCATTTTCAATTTATTAATTCATTAAATTTTTAATCACACTTTTCAATAAAAGCAAAAGTTGAAAGAAAAAAATTCAATTATTTAATGAGTTAAATATCACTTTTTTTATTTCTCATGAATTAGTTGAAGTGTTCTTCTTATATAGTGGACCTGATAGAGTAGTTTTTCTGTACAATTTCCTGTGAAACTTATTTTTATTCTTTTATCGTTTCTCTATATATTTAAACGTTAAAAATATGAGCGCATTTTAAGGAAAGTATTGATCATTGGTGGAAAATATAGATAGCCATGGATGAACTATGGTTAAAAAAAGGTTGGAAAATATATATAGTGAACGACACAGCTCTGAAACATTAATGGTGATATTTATTATTGTTGCCAGATTTTCAGCCTTGAATTGACAGTAGGCGAGGATTCGTCATAATCGTGTTGATCAAGATCTAGCGTAAATTAATGTTTCCTTTTATAGAGTCGCTGATGATAATTCTTTAATGTATTCCTCGATACATTCCTCACATCTTATTAAGGGGGAAAAAAAAGAGAATAAAAAATTTGAATTGAATTGTTGAGATTTTGGTGGGTAAACAAGAGGAGATATTGATCCTGGCAACAGCAAAGCTGTGGAAGCAACGCATTGTGGTATTGGAACAAGCAAGGAAAGAAAGGGCAAAATCCAAGTTGGAGGGCGCTCATCGAGATATACAGATGTGCGAGCATGCATGGGATAGATCTTGTGTCGTATTGTAAACAAGAAAATAGCAGTATTTGTTGTCCTGCGTCTCAGTCTCTTTCTCTGTGACTTTGGTTGAAAACGAAGGGGCGAGAGAGAGAGAAAGCATGCATGGTTTGGTTTCACCAATCTGCATCGAATTGTGAGAATTGGAAAAGTGGCAGAAGAGAAGGAAGGGATTGGTGCATCCTTTTCACGAGGTATTTGGCCCTGAGAATCATAAGTGGCGGCACCTCAATCGTCCTTTTTTGTGCAATTCCGCAACAAGACGACGTCGTATGCCTCTAGCCAACTTCCCCATTATCCGCCCCAACCACTTTTTACTTCGACTCCTGTGCCCCTGCCCTGTGCCCTGCGACCCATATATTTCACTCATTATTACAGTACTATTATTCACATCTTCTCTGATCATTCACCCCGCAAAAAAGTCCCATTATCTCGCATGAATATAATATCACTCTCACTCACTCACACCTATCACTGCATGCTTTTTTTTCTTAGTTTCTCTATTTCTGTCACTTTGTCTGGCATGCAGTTGCTTTATAGTATAATTGTAATACTCCATTTATGGCGCCTAACTCTAACTCCAGCTCCAACTGGCTGTTTCATAATATTTGCGTTTTTCCCTGGACGACTCTGACCACGCATCTTTCTACATCACATGCACAGGATATGTTGCTTTGGCAATTTCTCATTTCTGTCTGGTGTTGCTTCTTCTTGAGCCTTGACCCCTGTATTTTTGCATGGTCTCAAGCCTAAAGCTTCAAGCTTTGCCTGGGTATTTCTAGGTTTCTCCTCTACTTCTTCGTTTGTGCCTTGGATTGATTTGCTGTTTCTTTGGCTAGCCACCATTTTCACTTGAGGCTTCTGCTGCACCCTTGCTTCTTGTCCATTTTGCTTTCCTTCTTTTTAGGATGGATTCGCTTTCAAATTTCTCTCTTTTTTAAAAAAAAAAATCGTATAAAAATTAGACTATTGTCACATATGTAAAATCAAATCTCACGCAAGTCATGTTCGGCTGTCAATACCCATATTATGAAGACTGGAAGAAGATATGAGCTGATTTCGAGATGATACAACGATGTGAATGAAAAAGAACCTTAAGTTCAATCAATTCATCATAAGGACGTGACATTCAGTACTATACTCATTAATGTATACTCGAGCAGTTGAGTTACATAAACTTTCCTACATAAATTCCAATGCATTTTTTCTAAAATATTTTTCCATTGAAAACTTATTGCATCATTTGTAAGAAAAATTATTGGGTGTCATAAGACTTTTATGTCATTTACACGTTTCCTACACATGATTCCAATTGCTTTTAGTAATATTTGCTCTCTTGGATGTATGAACGATACATTTTCTCATTAATTTTATTAAAGCCCAATTTTATTCTTAATTATATACTCCTCCAACCTTTAATTAAGGATCAAATTATGGAGTTGATCTTTGTCAAATACCCACCTATTTCCCACACTTATCAATATTTTTCAAAATTATCCACATTGATGCCTTCAAAGATGAAAGAGGATGATTAAGGTTTTTTTTTTAAAAAAAAAACAAATTATATTAATCATTAAGTGAACTTATTTTCATTAATCTCATTAAATTACATAAATATATTACTTATATTAAAAAAACTGAGAAGTACTGCTCCATTTCGGTTTATAAGTCACATGTACCTTGTAAATATCATAAAATAAGAAAAATACTAAATAGATAATTTTTTTTCACATTTTTCCTCATTTATGAATTGTGTACATCTTTTATCACTTCCTTTTTATCTTTCTGTATTTACATCTCTATCCTCCGGATCATTATAACTCAACATAAATAAAATTGTCAAAAACTCATTTATTACCTTATAAGTGACTTATATTTTAAAACAAATTTTTAAGTAGATACAGTATACTTCCAAACTAGATGGGGATGGTAATATTTAGATTATTTTATACTCCCTCTAGTCCTAATTATAGGAGCTAGTTGACTTTTTTTAGATAATCTTAAGAAAATTAATATATAATATAATAAAATATATCATATGATATAATTAAATAATACAATTAATTTTTTTATAATTCTCTAAAAATATTACTAACTAAACTTTATAACTAAGATATGAGGAAGAAATATGTAAGATAGTACATGCATGCATACTTGGAGTAAAGAGGGGGTGTCACTTGGAGGATATATAAAAAGGATTAAATCTGTGGTTTTGTTATTGAGGCCAATTAGGATGAGAGTGTGAAGAGTGAAAAGTCAAAAGCAGAATCAAATGCAGAGAGATAACGTTCGATGAGCCAGCCTAGCTATTACCCTTCAAAACGAATCTCTCTCCTCTCTGAGCCTATCTGCCACCACTTCAATTCCCAAAACCCTATTTTTCACCCTACTCCTTTCAGCCCCAACCCTCCCTCTCTCTTTTACTCTTTTGCCCTCTCTGCCGTAACCTGCCTTCTCTCTCTCTCTCTCTCTCTCTCTCTCTGCCTCTGCCATTCCCGAGACACCCAACGCATTATGAACTTACAACCAAGAGAGAAAGACTCTCATCGTTATTTCCACGGGGAACGGAGTTACTGGCCATTTCAGCAATTATTGTCTTCTCGTAAATATTCTTCAAACGAAGACGACGAAACCTCTCTATCCTCTCCTCCCTCCCTCTCCCTCCCTCTCTCTCTCTCTGTCCATTCATATCGCCCCAGCCGCTAACCGCCATGTTTTCAGAGATGTTGTGCACCAAATACAATACACATGTTAATCCTCTCTCTGGCAATTTCATTTGACTCCTCTTCTCTCCTTTTCATCACTCTATAAAATAATACTACTACTCACATTCCGAAACCCAAGAGCCATACGTGAGTACTACTACTACTAGAAAGCAAGAGAATTGAAGGACCTTTTGAGAAGGCTAAAGCAATGGAGGGCAGTGAGAATAATGGATCAAGTGGGAACAACAATCATGGAGTAGGGGGATCACGATGGAACCCTACAAAGGAGCAGATAAGTATGTTGGAGAATCTGTATAAGCAAGGGGTGAGGTCGCCGAATCCTGAGCAGATACAGCAAATAACAGCAAGGCTCAGGGCTTTTGGTCACATCGAAGGCAAGAATGTGTTCTATTGGTTTCAGAATCACAAAGCCAGGCAGCGCCAGAAGCAGAAGCAAGAATCTTTTGCTTACTTCAATCGCTTTCTTCATTCTCCTCCTCCTCTCTTCTCTCCCCCACTCTGCCCTAATGGTTGGCTCTCATTCTTCATTCTTCTTTACTAACCCACGTATTCCTATGTCTTTTCTCTTCTTCATGCAAATGCATAATCCACATATATCTGTGTTTATTACTTCAAAAAAACAAAAACTGCAGCATCTTTCTCTTTTTCTTGGCCAATTCATGATAAACAGATTTAGAAACCGCATTGTATACATAGATATATGTTTTTTTTAAAAAAAATCAAGATGAATATAGTTCTTGCTGTAAACAAAACATTAGTTTTCTTATCATACTGTGCATAGTTATTGTCAGATGAATTATCTATACTAATGTGCTTCTTTCCAACCGTTACCACTTTTTATTTGTTTGATTCTTCTGAGTTTTGTTAATTTCAGTGATATGCACGCCATATTATGTGCCACATAGTGAAATGGGATTTGTTACTCATCATCAACATCCCAAAGTGCTTCTGCCAGCAGGGACAGGCATTAGGAAGTTGCCCAGAAACTGTGAGGCATACCAACAAATGCAGAATGCAGTAATGTCGGATGATCATCACGGTCACTTGAAGAACAAAGAAACGCTTGCCCTTTTCCCTCTGCAACCAACTGGCCTTCTGGAAGACAAAACCAATTCATTTTCTGTTGATTCTACTCCAGCTCCTGTGCCTCCAGCTCATCATCACGATGATGAAGAAGGTGACAATGGCCAACCAGGAAACCAGCCCTTCTTTGAATTTCTTTCTTCTTCGGGCCAAGAGTTTTTGCAAAGAAAGTAGCAACTGAGGGTCGTCAGTGCCGAAAACCTGTTCGCATGCATCACTTTTTGGAGCTGGTTTTAATAATATTTCATATTATGAGAGTTAATCTCCGTGGTAATGTGTACAATTTGGCAGTGCTTTTGTTGGATATTTAATTTAGTTGGGCGTTTTCATGTCATTCTGTGAAATGATGCATGTTGTCATTTAAAATGTTATTCCTTTTGCACCCCTTCAAAAGCGGAAGCAATATTGATCATAACATTTCGTGCGAGCTCTCTTGCCTATTGTTGGAAAAGAACAGTGATAAAATTTATAACGCTCATTATATTATTATAGAGTGTGTGTGTGTGTGTGTGATATGTGCTCCCACATTTGTTTAGCTAAGTCGTTGCGAGATCAAAATGTGATGGGAGGGTTTTGATGTTGATGCTGTATCACTATCTACTCGTATATTACAGACTGTTGATCATAACCCTCGCATTATATCGTGTTCATTATCTATTTATGTTTGTGGGAGGCTTGCTTAGATTATTGTTGGAATTATGGCGTGTTTCTTAATACTATATGACATTAATTAATAAAAGAGAGAAACAATAGGTTGAGAATTTTTTGATATCTATATATCTTCATGGTTTGTTTATGCATAATTAACCACACGAAAATTGTGAGTCTCGCACCGATAAAGTAAGATATTCAATCGTTGTGATTAAACGAGGATTCCATTGATGAATAAATAGTTGGTAATTTTGCAAGTATTATTTGAGCCTTAAAGTCTGTCCTTAAATGTTATTAACATGTATAAACAGCTTGGTTTTTACTATGTTTAACTATTCCTTAAAATGCATTTAAATCACAGTATCACGCTCCCAGAAAAAAAAAACCATTGAATAACATTCAAATTATTTTGGCAAGCAAGTAAAAGGACTGATAAGTTGATAAACATGGAAGACTGACATTTTTTTGGGGCAAAAATCTTGATTATTTTGCTATCATTTAGAAAGATCTTAACTATTTATTTGTATGCAACTCCAAACACACTCGAACACTTTAGATTAATCAAAGTGTAGCATTTAGCATTTTATTCGAGATAAAATATTTCTTTGGAAGGATTTATGAGATAAAATGTTGAAAAAGCTTTCTTTTTCTTTTTTATAGAAGAAAGTTTAAGTAAGGGTAGACACCGATACCCTACTAGTGCTAGAGTAGCCCCCCAATCTCTTTGAGGGATCTCCCCATCAGTCAGAGGATTCGAAGACACTTCCATTTAATCAGGGTGGCAAGACCTTAACTAACTGCGTCAAACCTTATTTGCGAAAAAGCAGCATTTTTGCTATACAATAAGTCAGTTATTTCACAATCTATTCGAACCATTCGCCCTGGCAGTATTTTTACTTCAGTTGGTACATTTTTCTCAGAGGAAACAAGTCTTCAGAGTTTTGTAAAAGGAGAGAAACGCATTTCCCTTTTTTTTTTCAAATCAATGGAGGTTTCTAGAGTTTAAAAATGTTGAATTTTTTTTTTATGAAATTTAATTGACAAGAATTCGACTCATGTCTTACAGAGCTATAGGTTAATTTATACTCCTTGAGATTCACCCTAATTTTATTTAGTTTTTGACCAGCAGGTAGCTGGGGTTTGTGATTTTGAGAGATGAAATTGTCTTCAAAATAATTTTACATGCTTTGCTTTTATTAAATATCCAGATTATATTCTCACTAAAGTCATTCATACTGCTACAGTTTGAGGTATAAAGGACATGCTACACTTTTTTATTTTTCCGTTGTGGGTGGACTGGGGTGGGGTTACAAGTCATGCCCACATGTCATGGCGGTTATATGTCGTGAAGTGGGCCCAATTATAATAGATGGGCCTATAATTCTTCCTTTGCCCACCAGTAATTATCGGATGACAAGATCTCTAAATGATAAATAGCATCATATTTATATCTAATTTTTTATATATATTTTGTCTGAGTTTTTTAATTATATGTAATTATATGTTTTATTTATTGTATTTAAATTTATAATTAAATAATAATAATTCAAATATATAACACATAACTACATGTGCTAGAAGAATTTGAGAAAATAAATTTAAAAAGTTTAATCTAAGTATTTTTTTAAAATAATATTTTAAATATTCTTTTTTAAAAAAAAAAAAAGAAATGTTCTTCAACTATCTCAGGACAGTTCATGAAAAGCTCATGTACCTTGTATGTACCGGATGTCTGCTACCATACCTTCGTGTTCCCTTCTCCAATCTCCACGCAATTTCTGAAGTGGCTTTTCCAATTAATTTTTATTATTTAGCGTGTTAATTGCTTGCTTAATCAGATCCAGGTTGTCTACTTGATCCACGCCTTGGTTACATCAGTCCTTATCCATGTGATGCTTCTGATTATCTTACCAACATAAGGAAGATATGGTTAAAAATTAAAATAGAATGATGTGGAAATAATATAATTGTTTTTTAATTATAGGAAGTTTCGGTAAGGACAATTTTAAAGTGAGGTTCTTCTTGAACTATTTTGAGATGTTTTATGGTTTATTCCCTTAAAATACAACAATTCAATTAATATTAATTTTAGTTGGCTACTCATATATTTTTATATAAAAAATACTTAAATTAAGTTTTTTATATCTATTTAATTAAGTTCTCCAATCACATGTGACCATATATTATATGTTTGAATTATTATCATTGAATTATAAACTAAAATATAATAAAAGAACACATGGTCACATGTTATTAGAGAATCTAATAAAAGGATGTGAAGAACTTGATATAAGTATGGTTCATTTTATATCTTTATTTTTTAAAAAATAAATAAATCCATTAGCTAAAATTTCACAAGTTATGAAAAAAGTGAATCTTATGAAATCTTTTATAGCCCTCTTGGTTCGATTACATGAGAGATGATTACATGTAATCTAGATACAATATACCAATTACAAGTATTTGGTTGAGTTTACGTAATGTAAACTAAATTACAAAATATAATATTGATTACATCATTTGATGTAACGAGGATTACATTATTAGGAGTAATTAATAGGGATGCTCGTAATCAAGTAAAAAAGACCTTATTGTCATTATAATTTTTTAATTTGACCAAAATGCCCATCAATAAATGTTTTAAAATATTAAATAATTACTACTATTAAATATTAAAATAGGGAAAATAGCAATGAGGTCCCAAGGACTAAAGATATTTATTAAAAAGTCCCACCAAATATTAATTGGGATATTATGTTTAAAAGATAAAAGACTTGATTGCCCTTTTCATAAAAAACAAATGACAAAAGTTGTCATCCCTCTCATCTCCATCTTCTCTCTCACCAAATAAAGAGACCCTCTCTCCTCCATCTTCTCTCTCTCTACTCATTCGAAAACCAGCGAACCTCTTGTTCCTCTGTACTCCTCCATCTCTTCTTACATCAAGGAAGGTGAAGAGCATATAGTCAAGTGGCTGACAGCATTGCAAGCACCCACAACGGCAACGAATCGTCTAAAATGCCACCTCTTCCCTCTTTACTCTTTCTTTGCTCTTCCATGTCGTCACTGTGCACCCATCAACCCAACAACAGCGAAGAACAGGGTATCACAGGGAAGAAGGCGCGGATGGAACCCTAATTGCTGTCTACTCCTCCAAATTTGTTATGAGTTGTATTTTGTAATTGCTGATACGAGAGAAAAAAACATGTCGTTAAAACCAACAGTTAAAGTTGTTAATAAGGCTGTTAAAGTTGTTAATACGTATTTGGGTAGGGTTGTAAGAGTTTGTAGTCTATTTT
>JBAGKO010000014.1:21023636-21036919 GCA_037177275.1 Acacia concinna
GGGCTGGCCCGACGGGCTCGGCCCGAATTCCCTGCTCTACTGGGCTAGGCAGTGGGCTACAAAATGACATCTATTCATTTTTCGGTTTGAGCATCAGGTAAGAGTCATGCCCTGCCTAACCCTACCCATACACACCTCTAGATTTATGGATATAAAAATATCTTATAATACAAATTTTCTCTGCTATTCTCTAATAACTAGAATTAGAGTTGCAAATTTTATTAAGATGGTTTTGATATGGTTAAGGGTAACCTTTAGTTTTTATCTTTTTTTTGGTACAACAGGCAGGTGAGTGGCCTTTGGCCTCCTCCAAACCCTGAATCCCCCGGTATCCGGCGTATTTTCTTAAGTCCTTGGCCTTCTTTCACTAGACTAGGTAACTTGGGGCAACCGACTAATCTGAAGCGAAGATAGTGTGTAGGCGCATCCATGTAAGTTGCTTTGCACCAAAGGTGTGCATCCCCTCCTAACAATTGCCTCTCCCAAGTTTCGAACTTACGTCCGCCTGGTGGATTGACAGCCGCCTTACTATTGCAACCCAGCCCTTGTTGGTTTAGTTTTTATCTTTTCTAACAAGTGTACTTATCAATATTTAAATTTGTATTATTCTTCTTAAAAAGTTGAGGTTATTTATCATCTCAACTAACAATTTACTAGTAATTAGGAAAGTGTAGTTTTAATCAAGATCTTTGTCAAGGAGGATGGTTAAGCAAGGAATAAGGCCCACGTGAGGGAAGATGCTCTGAAACCATACAAATAGACTCGTTAGCCACAATGTAATGCTCCAAAGACTTGCTGCCCCACGCAGTGGCCCCCCACCCCCACCCCCACCCCCACCCCCCTCACCTTATCACACTCCTTCGGTCCTTGCCCGCGTCCCAAGCCCTATCTTTTTAATCTCCAACTCACAGGTTTTCTCAACCCAAAAAAAAAAAAAAAAAAAAAATCTGACTCTGTTTCACTTCCGTAATGGCATCGTTTATAAGCTAAGCTTTTAGCTTTCATTGGCTCTCCACAATCTTTCTCTGCTTCTGGGTTTCCGCGCTGTTCGTATCTTTAGCGTACAAGGTATGTATGGTCCTTTCCTCTTTCCTCTCCTCCCCGAGGATTTCCCCTTCCCACTGATACCCCACTCCTAAGCGTGTCTTTCTGCCAATATATTTTTGTCTTTCACAACGTGAACCCCATAAATGAAAAAGATTTCCCATTAATGGAAGGTGGATGCTCCTTTCTCTCTTCATCACTTCACTGTCTCACCCCACACTTTCATTGAAATCCGCACAAGTTTTGGTTTCCTCTCGCAAATTCTGTGACTTCTCTCTCTGTGCTGCAAATCTGGGAAAACATAATTTTCGTATTATATGGGTCGCCTTCTTTTTTGGTGGTTGGTTATGAAGATGTGAAGTATCTGCAATCCAAGACTATGTCGTTCAGTGGGGTGGGTATTGGTCTTTGTGTGGTGTTTGGCTTTCTTCTCTTCGCTCTCATTGCTCAGCTTTACTATTTGTTGTGGCGGAAAAGAAGAAGAACCCACGCAGAGATTAGGAATGATGAGAGCAATTATACGAAGCGAATGCTTGACGGGGCGTGCTGGAAGACTCTGTCTTCACTGCAAATTACCAGCCGAGGCCCAGAAACGAAGATTCTAGAAACTGACGTTGAGTTGGGTGTTGCTGCTACTAACAAGGATGTAGTGTTGAAGAACTCAGGAGAAGATAGTGTGGAATCAGAGCTCATGAGGCTGCACAATCTCGCTGGCCCACCCAGATTTCTGTTCACAATCAAGGAGGAGACTAAGGAGGAGTTGGAGTCTGAGGATGGGAAATCCAGAAAAGGGTCGAGAACTAGGAGCTTGAGTGATATTATGGCGGCAATTGATGCTCCATTTCTCACTCCTCTGCCTTCTTCGCCGTTGAAATCCCCTCTGAACCCTCTTGATTCTTACAAGCACCAAGGATTCAACCCTCTCTTTGAATCATTGTCCGAACCAGAAATTAACAGGATTAGATCTTCGCCTCCTCCAAAGTTCAAGTTCCTGAGAGATGCAGAGGAGAAATTGTACCGAAGAATGATTGAAGAATCTCACAAAAGGGAGCAGAGCAATCAAGGTTCTGTTTCAGAAACTGGGGTTAAAGATTCTCCAAACCCAACAACTGTGATAGATGTGAGAGACGGGTCATTTCTCAGACTGATCAAGAACAGAGAGAGGGATCAGAGAGACGTAATTCAGCAACATCAGGTACTTCCATTGGCAACATCTCCTACAACATTAAGACCACTAGAGAAGGAATCAATGGTCCGCTAGGTTTTCCAATTCCATGAGAAAAATTATATCGTGCCTCCGTTCATTTGTTCTTCCTCCATATGATGCAGATTAATTCCATCTAAATGACTTGTGTACTAATTTCATGCCTTACAATTTACATGGCAGTATGATAATTTTTTCTAAGTCTGTGTTTGTTCATTTGCGCCTTGGAATGATCATGATGGCTGATTAGCGCATGTTTAGCGAATCGGCCGAGTAAAAAGAATTTGGTGGGGGCATTACGTTGTTTGTCTAATCCCCCCATGTTTGCCGTGGCCTTAACCAGTTAATCATTCATGTGAATGATGGCTGTTTGCTACCAAATTTCTTTCTTTAATAGCCTCAATCATTCACTTGTTTTTTTTAAAAAAAAATTAAAATATTGAAAACCATTTCATTATTCCTCGTATGTATAGGCTGGTCCTATACAGTTGCCTCTGCTTTTGTTGTTTTTCTTTGGCGAGACGTGCAAACCCTCATTTGTTGTGTATTTTTCAAAATGAAATCGAAGAGCTTGGACTCGAGATTTAATTTCAAATGAACTAAAGGTTAAATGTAAACAGGAGAGCATCTCATTGGTTTCTACTTGGTACAAGTGTAACGTTGAATCTGTAATGAAAACGCATAAAACAGAGTGGTGTCCAGGTAAGAATTGCTGGGAGATCGAGGGTGTTGAAAAATTGTATCTGTACCTAGACTTTCTTGAAAAGAATTGCAACTTTTTTTTTTAAAAAAAGAAAGATAAATCTTTTTACGCTCCTCTTCTTCGTAACGATGAAGCTTGTTCTCCTTATCGATCCATTTGCAAATACTTTATTGCAGTAAAGTGGGCTTTCAAAATCAAACGTTTAAAAAAATATAGTAGATATGTGTGTGTTGGGAGAGGAGAGAAGCAAGCAGGCTCCATTAGGCAGTGAATTAAGACCTAATCTAATCTAATCTAAATTAAACCAAAAACATGATTGAATTTCAAAGGGAGGCTCCAGGGGTTGAAAACGACAAGGTTGAAAACGGTGCGTTGAACTCAATCTAAAATGGAGACTTATGAACCCTTACCTAAACAACAAGAAACGTCGCTGTTATTTATCACGCGACTCGGCCGAAAGTTCCCCCCCAACCCAACCCAACCCCACAAAGGCCGAAGCATAGCCTCTCTCACTTTTCAAATTTAAACATTTTTAAGTGAAAAATACCAAACCCAACAGCAATCTACCTTCATTCGAGGGTTCTTATTTTATACGTTCAAAATTTGAATGACGAGAAACAAGATGACTCTGAGTTCTGGAATAAGAATGGTTGCGTCATATCTGGAAACTTGGGAATTGAGCGTCTTTGTTTCTTGCATGTGACTCAGAAATGGTTCTCATATTAAGAGTCCATTTGTTGGCCCCACCAGTGTCTAGAATTCAAATTGTTCACTCAATTTGAATCAGAAACAAAAAGGCATCCAAATTTAAAAAGTGTTAGGCATTTATTGTTCTTGTTTTAATAAATCATTTGGCCATCCTCTTCTCCACTTGCAAGTTGGAAGTTGTGGCTTTAACATGTAGACGAGGACCCATTGAAGAGCCAGAAAGATCGGCCACTAACAGAAGAATATTTTATTGATGACATTAATATTATTTCAGTCCTTTCTATTCTAGTAATTGTTTTCTCATTCTCATGTCTTAACTCTCAAGTCAGGCTTTATTTTTAAATCGGAGGGGATAAATGCTTCTTTAGGCAATATTATTCGGAGTGTTGTTTAATGGTTTTCGTGTCATCAAACGTATAATCGAACAATAGTTTGAGATTTTAATTGATTTGAATAATTGAAGGGAAAGTGAGAAGTGAGAACATGCTATTGAACTTGACAAAGGCTGGCCAGCTCACTCTTTCTGTCTCAGTCTCAGCCTCTCTCTCTTGCTTTGATTTGAGATGAAGCGATGCTTACACTAGGTTGGTTATCATCTTCAAGGACAGTGATTTAAAATTTAGCTCAGCTAAACATATACATACATGTGTGCCAAGATAAGTAGGCAAATTCATTTCATTGTGAATTCTTTGATTTAATTCCTCATCTGTTCCGATCTTATCCCCATAAACACATCAGCTTCACACTGGGCCCCACCGTAGTACAGAGAAAATTACCCAAAACAACGGATAGTGTCGAGGTAATTAAGATTGAGAAAGTTTCCGTTTTTCATCTGTCTTCTTCCTTCTTTTTTTACTAATTTGGTAAACAAGAAAGCAATTAATTTTGTTAATTTTCTTTGTCGGATCATGACTTTTGCTCCTTCACCGAATCTTGTTGGGAAATTATCGATGAAATATACCCCGTTTATTAAAAATACGTTGAATAACACACACACAGAATTATTGCTCGTGCACTCTAATTATTTAGAATTAATTTACTTGTGCCTGTCAAAATTATTGCTCGTGCACTCTAAAAGTGTGCATCATATTTCTTTCGTAACATGAAACAATTTCATAGTAGATTTAAAGAACAGCACTCGTGTTTTTATAAAAATAAATTTGGAAAAAAAATATTTCGTACCGTTTTTATTGAGTTTGAATCTTGAAGCAAAATTTGTCTAGCTCTTTAATCATATCTCTCTTCTGTTCATTGATAGGTGTGTTTCTGCTTTATTATGAAAGGCCATTCCACTACAAGGCTTTACTCTCGCTGGACCCTTAAAGCCCATGAGTTATTTCAAGCAGAAGAGAATCATTTTTGGGCCCAGAGGATGGTAATGCTAATCATGGAGGGCCACATCCTTATGGATTTGGCCCAGTGAATTTCTGAGCTTCTTCATACGCAGCCTGTCAGGACTTCAAAAACCAACGACAGAGCCAATGGCAGGAATCTTCTTAGTTCTCCAGTAAAGATTGGTCTAGTTGGTAATAGATTTGTTTCATACCCCAATTCAAATACTGTTGTTGATGTGAGGACCTTATTGATAAACGATCTATAAATATTTATGTAAGCCTTCTTTAAGTCTAGAGACATTTTTTTACCCTAGCAAGGAACATGACTTAACCCACATAAACTATTCTGTACCCAAAAAAAAAAACAATAAAACAGAAAATATAGTCACATCTAAGAACAAAACCAATTAATGCATTGTTAAAGGCCAAATTTGCTATGAAAGTATTCACTAAGGGGCGATTTTGCCCCGGAAGTATGATTGCCCTGGAAGTTTGTAAAATGGGGCAATTTTGCCCTGCCGTTAGTTGACCAAATATGTTAAACTGACAGTTCACATGTCATCTACTATATTTTTGTTAAGGTGAAGATTTGTCCTAGAAGTTTTAAATATATTAATTTTAACTGTTAGTTGACCAAATATGTTAAACTAACAGTCTGCATGTCATCCAATTTATTTTTCGTTAAGGTGAAAATTTGTCTCAGAAGATCATTTGTCATTTAGTTCTTCTTTTTTGAAGTTAGATTTAAAAGTTCCGGTAGAAATCTTCACCTTAGCAAAACTACACTGGATAACTTATGAACTGTCATCTCAACATATTTGGTCAACTAACGGTCAATTGACGATCAACTAACGGCAATGGTAAAATTGCCCCATTTTTACAAATTTCTAGGGTAAACTTGCCATAAATCATACTTCCGGGGCAAAATCACTCCTCATGCAATACTTTCAATGCAAATTTGGCATTTAACCCTTAAAAAAGAATCATTAACCTTATTTATAAAAGCTTCATGGTTTTAATATTTTCTTAATGCAGGTCAAGGATAAGCTTTAGTTGTTGAACATATATATGGTTGAAAATTTGTGAGTACGTCTTGGGCAACACCATCAAAGCAACGGGAGAATAATTGGTATGAAGAAAGTTGCAAGAACTCGTTTTGCACGTAGAATTAAAATAGTGAATGAAATATAAATAAATAGGAGTATTGGATAAATGATGAGAGAAGGGAGGGGGAAGTAATGAAAGAGCCAGGAAGGTGATGTGAAACTGGGGGCAAGTGGGGCGAGGAGAATATATGGTGCCCACGCGCACACATATAAAAGATTTAGGAGGCAAATTAAAGTTGGTAGTGCTTTTGATCTTTTAATGTATTATATAATTACATAAATATATAAATACATATATAACGTGAGGGAAACTTTAGAACGGAATATGCTTTGGCCGAAGCTGCAGAGAAAGAGATGAGGAAGGAGAGAGCGAGGCAATAGAACCAGTGATATGATATGTATGTATATATATATATAGCTAGAGATGGAATCTATTTGTAATTAAATGACGGCGACGTCATCATCAGATACATGCATGTGAAGTACTGTGGTTGACACAAGTTCCCCGGGAAGACAATTGAAGGACGCAGATAAACTTTACATAAATGCGTGAAATACGTTGGTTTTGTAGCAGATAAAAATCAATAAAGACAAAGTAAAAGAGAGCAAGTAAGTGGATAAAATGAGGCTTTGGTGCTTGCTGAAATGCTTTTTAGTTAGCAAATGTATCGGCCTGGTTTGGTGTGTGGGGGAATCAATCAGTCTCATTCTTTTGAGTGGGCCCCGCCCTCCATCTGTAATTCTCATGCACGTGCATGGCTCTCTCTCGCTCTCACGAAGGCTGCAAATATCGGATGCCTTTTGACGATAATAAACAAAATAATAATAATAAGGAAGAAGAAGAGATAGAAGTGGGGGGAGAGAGATCAGAGGTAGCTTTATATGAGAGGCAGAAAAAAGTGAGATACTGGGCGCCTTTGCCTGGTGCCTGGTGGTGGCGCTAGCTGTCGAAAAAGAGTGATAAGTGTCAATGGCCAAGGGAATCAGATTCCAACACCACCATATCAACCCCTCTTCCCTCCTTTTCCTTCCCAATCTTTGGTCCCTTTATTAACAGTTCCTAAAAGTTGGAATCATTCCCCAACCCTCTCTTACATATATTTATTTATATATATATACACACCTCATCACTCTCAATATACATATATTCTCTTCGGACCTTTTTATAAGAAGCATTCTCTCTTATAGCTAGGATGATCCTTTTTAATTTGTTAGTAACAAATCCTACTTGTTTGAAATTTTAATCTGGTCTTCTCGTTTTTATCTTCATTAGATATATGCCACTCATATGTACACTCTGTGACTAAGGGCATAATTAGAAAGAAATTAATTAAAGGTATACACTATACAGGTTATACATTATTTGTTTCTTTTAAAAAGGATGAAAAGGGAGTATTATATTATTCTTCTGCCTTACGGGCGAATGTCGACATACATACTCACAAAATCCAGATACGACGTGAACTTCCAAGTGCGCTCAAATTAACGTTAATGATGTCTCTGCATTATATTGTTCCTGGCTGGTGATACAAAGCGGCTGGCTAATCAATTCTATGTATGGATCAGAGGATGGACGTATAAAATTACTGATGTGTTGGTTTTTGATTGGTCATGGTGAATGGTAACAAATAAACTGGATGGGATGGCGACGAATGTTGGATCAATTACGTACGTACATTTCTCATTATGTATGAATGGACGGTCAACGTATCCTTTGTCACGGCTTTTCATAATGCAATGACAAATTGCTGTCACTTCAAAGTTCAGAGCCATCATCTTTACTAAAAGATACTTGTTTAATGCTTTACGTCTGCTTGACATCTCATTATATTACTTCCACTCCTTTATACATATACATATATATAGTCATGTACATATATTCATTTAAGTTGGATTATTGCAAGTTTACGATGATACTCCTTTCTGCCCTAATTATAAAAATTAATTAATTTTTTTAGAGAATTTTAAAAAATTAATTATATTACTTTAAAAAAATTTAAATTTATCATTTTTTTAAAACTACTATGTATATATTTAACTTATTAACTAATATATAAGATAATAAAAAATAATATATGATGTGATTAAGTAATTTATTTTACTTCCTTAATCTCTCTTAAAAAAAGTCAACTAAGTCTTATAATTAGGATAAAAGGAGTATTATTACTCCTTATACCCAATTAATGATTATTCATATTCTATTTTTTCAAATCTAAAATTGTCACAAGGTCCAGATATTTTGCAATGTTTGTTGAATTTATGATTATATAGCGTTGGGAGCGCCAAATATATTTAGATACATGGTTATAATAAGTTTAGCATTTTCAAAATAAAAAAATACTCTTTTATATGTATGTCCCTCAAAATTCAATCTACACACACACACGTCTTATACATTATATTTTCAACTATTAATACATTACAGGTATATGTATATTTTTTTTCCTGGCCGAGGAAAAAAATCTTACACACCGGCCTAACTTATTTGAACTAATAAATCATCTTCAGAAAATTTACCAGAGGTCAGACATATATCAAACTTATTTCAAACGACAGATGTATATTGGAAATCTGAAAATAATTTATTCCTCACACAACCAAGCACCGAGTTTCATTATCTAAAAAATCTTCATTTTTCTTCCGTGAGGAGAAAGGATGTCTTCCACATTTCTTTTTCTTGGGGGCCATATCTTATCTTCCACAATTCAACTAGCCATAAACTTCATTTAGGGCTTGTTTGGTGCGAAGAATTTGAAAAGGAGGGGAGATAAGGAAAAAATTTTATAAGTTGAATTTTAAAAAATTAAAGAAGTGGGGTTAAAAATTTTAAATTATTTTTTCCTACATTTTTTCTATATTAAAATTGTATAATCTCATTTCTTCAATTTCTTTAAATTCAACTCCTAAAATTTTTATTTCCCCTTCCTTTTCCTCCCCTCCATCCTCTCAATACCAAACAGCCCCTTAGAGAGGAAGTCGTTAACGCGCTAGATTCTCGGACAACAATAAAAAATTCATAATATAATCACCAAAGCTAGCTAATTAAAAGGTTGTTATGTGCCCAATTAATCACGAAAGTTCTAAATAAACACGGATACAAGGAACTCATTGCCCTCTGCATTTTTATTTCTTGCCACTAATGGACAACGACTCTCATTTAACTACATCTTTACGTCTTAATTATAAAACTCAATTGACTTTTTTTAAAGAGTCGTAAAAAAGATACTTACATTACTTTAAAGTATTAAAATTTTTTATTTTTCTTCAAATTATTTTGTTTGACTTATGAACCAATATATAACATAATAAAACACAATATGTGATATTGATGATTACGTCACTTTTCTAAAAAAAATTTACAATTAAATTACATCTAGTCCAAAAATATATATATTGTGGTTGAATAATTATTTTGTGGTTTTCAAATTTCTTTCCCTTCTGCTTCTACAAAATACTTATCGATCTCCATAGCTAGCCATACATTATTCTGATCGGGAACCGCCACCGATATGGATCCTATGCTAATCAAGTAAAATTATATTCAACCTTATGTTTTTTTCCAAATTTTTGTTTGGAGGTTCAACAGTACAGAAAAATGAATGAACAAATTGCGTATCTGCTTGCTGAAAATTAAATGATAGGAGAGTTGATAAGAAGATCAAATAGAGAATATTAGGAAGAAGATGCGTGGAAATGATAATAAGTAAAGAGGTGGAAGCGATGGATATGGGTATATAAATATACAAGGGTTTGCCAGTTTTGGGAAACAGTAATTAACAAACATAGGTGAAGCAAGAGAATATACAAGTTTGAGGAAACTAAAGTTTATGGAAACGGCAGGCAAGAGGACCAAAAATATGGCGTGGAAGAAAGGATTATTGCCGACCACACCATTGGAAACAAACAATTATTATTGGCACTTTTTTTTTTGGGTGGCTTAACAGATAGATTGCTCTATAATTACATATTATGTGGAACATCACACGGAAAACTTTGGCCCCACCATTATGTTCCTCTTCCTCTTTTTCTACGCCTCTTTAATTTATAATCTCTCCACACGTATGTACTTATACAATTGTCGTTTTTCTTTTCTCTTTTTGATAATAGACTGTATTTTACTTCTAATTGAACTTTTGCTTCCTTTTCAATCTCATATACTTTAATTTGCATGGAAATAAAAATAAAGCTCGGCTATACTTCTTCGTATGTTTTTCTCCTACTTAAGAGCGATCGAGCATATCGGAAAATTGGAAGTATAATGGGGGATGAAAATGGTTGAGAGTCTGTGACCATACAAGTGGTCACGAAAAGGAAATTAAAGGAAAAAGATCGATCGGTACATATTGCATTC
Organism: Acacia concinna; assembly: GCA_037177275.1. Classification (NCBI taxonomy): domain Eukaryota; kingdom Viridiplantae; phylum Streptophyta; class Magnoliopsida; order Fabales; family Fabaceae; genus Acacia; species Acacia concinna. The sequence goes on from JBAGKO010000014.1 coordinate 21,034,087, forward strand.
GTAGTTGATGTTGTGAGCCAGAAAATTCACTTCGAAAGAAGCGAATAGTTGGATCATCATATGCTCATGCATGGTACTATGTGTGTGCGTGTGTATGAAAGTTTCAGTTGATCGAGTCAACAACAGTCATTGACAAGGAAAAATAAATCTTGCACCGCCCAAAGGAATATAATGTATACAAGTCTATTTGAAGTGATTTATCTTAAGTAACTTTGTAATGTATTCTCTCTGATTTTAAATACAACACTCATTTGATTTCTTTTAAAAAGGTGAATGAAACTAAATATATTATTTAATCATATATAGTATATTTCATGTATCATTAGATGATATATTAGTTTATAAGTCAAACTAATCACTTCAGAAAAGAAAAACTCTAGATATAAATACTTTAAAATAATTTATTTAATTTCATTAATCTCTTTAAAAAAGTCATATAGATCTTATCTTTAGAACTGGATGTAGTACAAAATAATTACATGATAGAGGTTTTGTAATTAGCACGAAAGCACTCATTTTAAGCACAATAAGCACTCGGTGTCCAACATATTTCTCTTAATTAATTATGTTTGATACCATATATATAGCAACTGATATCATTACTATAAAATTATCTATATATGACGGTTATTTGAATCATCGTCATATATACAGAGACAAAATTTAAATTGACATCTATCATTAACATATATGATGATTTTTTCAAAAAAAAAAGACATATATGAAAATAATATAGGGTAGTTTTTAAACAACTGTCATATATGTGTTTATTTTTTTTAAAAAAAAATGGAACACTATATATATAGCGGCTGGTTCAGAAGAATGGTCATATATAGACTGTATATATATGGCATCATCAAACAATCGTCATACATATTATATGTGAAGTTTGTTTGAAACAACCATCATATATATGTTCTTCAAACCTAAAATCTTTGTCGCACTCTATTTGAACACAGCTCATCATTGTTTTCCAGTATCCCTATCGTTATTTCTCTCTCTATTATTGTCAAAATTGTGACTATTCTCTTTCTGGTGTTTGTGACGGTATGTGAATGTGTCTGTATATGGCTGATTTTGGGTTATGCATTTGGTGCTCTTCGAAACTCTACAAGTTTCACAGTGAATCGCATAAAAGTGAGAACTTTATTACCTTAAATATAGTTTGTTATACAAAATTGATCGTTTATTGCTGAAATTATACTTTGGGTAGTGGGTTTGGGATTTTTTGCAATTGGAGTTTGGCTGTATTCATCGAAACCCCATTGTTTCTCTATGATGCAACACTGTTAAGGGTAATTTTGTTGGAAAAGATGATTTTGTTGCATTATAGTTTTTCATTGTTCAATTGAAGCATGGTAAAGAATTACAAAGTTGTACTTTATTAAATTTGTAAATGGTGGCCTTCTAAGATCAAATTAGATAAAATACTCTAGTCCTTGTTAGTGTCATGCATACGCTACGGGCAGCTATCTATAGAAGCTCTTTATAAAATTTCATGAATTTGTTGTGGCATATTTTTTTTTTGGGGCTCTGGATTTTCCTCTTGAACAATTCCCTTCTCTTCTTTCTATATTGATCTCCACTACTATCATTAATTAGTTGTAGCACTATGTTTTATAGTGATTGATAATCATAATTTTGTTTTATAGTCCATTTATTAAAGCCCAGTCCCCATAATCTTCTACCCTTTCATAATTAATGTCTATGTTACCTAGTTTATTTTTTGTCCTAGAATATAATTATCTTGCCCATGTTACATGTGTTTCAAACACAACATCCATGCCAGTGTTCCTCTTTGGTTGATATAATTCATAATCCTTTGCAAATAATTCATCAACATCCTTTGACAAACACATCCATCATTGTTTACTTTATTTTGAGTAGTAATTCTCACCATGTGCAAGAAGTTGTATACATCCACATCTAAATGAGATAGATTTAAATGTATACAACTTCTTGTATATTGTGAGAACTGAGAAGTACTGCTCAAGAAAAAGCAAACAATTATGGATGTTTCGGAGATGATATTGATGGATTGTTTGTGGAGGATTACACTACAAAAAAAAATCAGCGATGACTTTCAATGACAACATTCAAAGTCACCATTGAAAGTATAACTTCTATGTGGCGACAACAGTGTCACCACTGAAAGTTTTGATGGTGTTGCCACTAGAAGTTGCACTTTCGGCGGCGACCTTACATAGTCACCACTAAAAGTTAATCCTTCAAATGTCACCACTTAAGGTTTTGATTTTCAGTGGTGACTTTTACACGTCATCACCGAAAGTATGTTTCAATGGCAAGTTTAATGTTGCCACCGAAAGCCTTTTTCAAAAATTTTCCAATTTTTTTAGTGAAAATTTCGCAAAATTTATCACATAAATATGAATATGTTTGTTGATGTAATTTGTTATGGCTAATATAGTAATATCTCAAATTATTGTAAGATGAAGAGAGTTTGAAAGATAGTATATGTTGAGTGAGAGATAAAGTGTTGAGTGAGAGAAAATGAGAGGGATATAATGGGAAGAGGTGGTATGGTTTCAATTTAAAATAAATTATGATTATGTTTTTAATGGTATATATTTGTGTGACATAGAAAATTAAAGGTACAATGTGTGTAAGGAAGGGAATGCAAGCATGAAAGAGGGGATAATATAACTATTTGAGATAGTATATTTATATTATAATTAAATTAGCATTCTTATATTTTTATAAGTAGTATATTTAGCTTAAATGATATGATAATATTATTTTCTACTAATTGTGAAAAATAGTATTATTGACGGAGGCAATAGTAATTAAATAGTTAACTTATGTAAGAATGATA
>JBAGKO010000014.1:21046873-21064457 GCA_037177275.1 Acacia concinna
ATAAATTTTGACAATTTTATCTCATTTTCACACTTTTTATGTAATCATTCATCAATCCAAAATTATCACAAATAATATATTTTTGGCTCAATTAATATGATAAAATTCTCATATTAACCATAAAATACCATGTAAAAATATGGTGCAATAATATATGTTGTGTTGTCATGCTGTCTCCTTGGATCACTTTATAGTTAGTACAAAGTTTCCTATTAGGATTTCTTACAAAAAAGAAGTCAATTTGGGTCTTTTAAGCTCCATTCTTGTATGTGATTAAATGTCCATCTCTTTACTTAAATCGAGTGTTGACAAGCTTGGGATTATATGTTAGAGAGAAATCAATAATAGACTGACTTTCACCATTAAGCTCTCCAAATCCAAAATCACTATGAACTTTTGCATTAGGTCCTGTTTTCCTTCCAACATGTCCATTAAGATCCCTTGATAAAAAAATTTTTTGTTTGTGGGCTGCTCTGAATTAGCTTCTCCATATCTTCCTATAACTTTTCCTTAAGATGTGCTTCTACCCTACTTGAGGTGCATATGCACTGATAATGGGGATAATATTCGTTCCCATAATCATTCTTAAGAAAATGATTTTATCTTCAATCCTCGTTATTTCTACCACATTCTTCCTCAATGTATTATCCACAATAATACCAACCCTATTTCTTTCATTTATTTTTCTTGAGTGCCAAAGCTTGTAACCATTAGTAATATGGGCCTTTTCTCCTAACAATCTAGTTTTCTAGAGACACAAGATGTTAATGTAATGCTTTCTCATTACATCTAACACCTCTCAAGATTTTCCATTTGGAGTTCCAATATTCCAAGTACTAAATCTGATCTTACTCTTATAAACTAACTTCTTTAGCCGCTTCTATTCAAAAGAGAGCGATAACTCTTACTCATTTAACACTACATCTAGGCGATGAAACAGCAACTCTCACTTACTTCTCATTATACTCAAGCCATATAGTGTGTTACTTACATGCAACAGTCTATGTGGTAGCCTTTGCTCATTTAACACTACATCCAAGTGACAATGAAGCGGCTCTTGCTCATTATACTCGAGCCATACATCGCGTTACTTCCAGGCAATGACATCATTTTAAGTAATTTTGCATTGTATCAAATAAATACATGCGATGATTTTTGTCTTAAAGAAAAACTTTGTTAAATTGATAGAACAATTTTTTTCCCGCCTCCCGGAGAAAATCAAAACAAAAAAGTAATAGTAACAAATTTCCAATTCCCAATCCAGACAAACCTTTAGCATTTTGGACCCTATGAACTAATGGCCTTATTGATACAGAAGCCCAACCCAAATAGTTCGCTAATGCTAATGACAGTCCAAAAATAGACAATTGAAACAGGCCCATTATTGGTCTCAGGATCAACACTTTCCAGGAGCCAAGGGTTCATGACTTTCTATTCATAACTTTACGTGTAAATTTGGTTTTCACAGTCATTTGATATGAAACTTGAACTGAAATTATTTCACTAATAAAAAAGAGAAAAATAAATGGAGGAAATTAAAAAAAAAAACTAAAAAGAAAATAACACCGAATATGTGCACAAACACTGGTATTGTAGGGATATTCCTTTTATACTTGTCTGTTTTTTTAAAGTAATCTATAGTGCACGAAACAAGTATATAAAATAAATTTTGTATGTGAAGTAAGTATATAATAAGAGTTTTGTCTCGATTTGTATAAATCTATTTCTAAACTTTAACTCAAACATGCGTTTTGTAGTTAGTAATTTAATGGCATAAAACTCCCTTATGAATGAGAGGTGACAAATTTGATCCCCTTATAACATATATCATGCTATTAAGGTTAATTGCCTCTTTAATTTTTTTTTTAATAAAAAAACAGTGCCCATCTTAATTTGTACTACCTATATTATTTTAGATGATTTGGATTCAATTTAATTTTTTTCCCATACTTTACTTATAGTTGTTAAGTACTTACCTTAGATGATTGGGTATGCAAAATTACGAAGAAAGCCTCCTAACCTCCTTTTCGCCACCATAAATACTCACACGTTCCCCTTCATCTTTTCCATTCATCAATTCTTCCCATAGTTCCAAACCCTCTCTCTCTCTCTCTCTCTCTCAAACTCCTTTTCATTAACAATACAGAAATGGAAAACAATTTGCCAGTAATATCAAAGAGAGTGTGGAGCATAGCTCGCGTCCTCTTCTTCATGCGCCTTAAAGGCTTCACCAAACCAAAACTCTTTACGAACCTCAACCTCATGATCAAACGCCCTGGTAAGCTCGCCGGAAAAGCCATCGCCAACCTGATCTCCCCCCACCACCACCACTCCCACCATGGCACCTCCGCCGCCTCCCACGACGCTCCCTTGCAGTTCTGCACCGCCCGCGAGTACGAGTTCAGCTTCAGCAACACTCCCAACTACAGCTTCTTCTCCAAACGCCAAGTTCCCCGTCACTTCCTAGCGTGTGCTCACGCGCCACTGACTCTCGACGATGACGCGGTGGGGTTTAATAATGATCTCAACGTGGCGGCGTCGGAGATGATTGAATATGATAGAAAAGGTAAAGCTGTGGTGGAGGCGTCCCTGGCACGTCCTGCCTCTCGTTGGACCCGGCCAGTGAGACAGGTGAGGGTAACGGACTCTCCGTACCCGGTGCAGGACGGCGACGACGGGGACCACCAGGTTGACAAGGATGCCACGGAGTTCATAGAGAGCTTCTACAAGGAGCTGATGAAGCAGGGCTGAGCAATTTTGAATATGTTGCTTTGTTAAATGTTAAGTATGATTGATTAACCGCAAATTATCAAGCAGTTTTGGATATGTTCATAATAAATAATTATCTCAGCTCATCAGTTTTCACTTTTTGTGGGTCGGGGATTTTGGTTTCAATTGTAAGGTCATTATAATATTTCACAATATATATATGTGTGCGCGCTCTTACTTGTTTTGCACTCAATAAAGAAAAAAAATGGCTACTGGTATATACTACTATAATTAACCGTGGGCATGCATGTCTCTGATTTTACAAGTTTATTTCATTTTTTAAAAAAACTTTTCTTTGTTCATTTACATATAAGAGGCCCCTCGTTCGTTCTTGATGATCGATGGAACACATGATGAGCACCTGATTTTTATAAATAAAAATAAAGGAAAGTATATAGTGATGTTGCTGTATATAATTAAGAATAATTCCTCCAAATCAACTTTCTTCTATCCGTCATCCATTTGGTCTTGATCAGCCATCGATGAAATTATTAGCAACTTTGGGGTTTTTTTTTTAATCTTAATTTTTCTTGCCCAAGAATACAGCAAAAGATTATTTTGGCAAGATATCAATTTATGTTGAAGTAGATAAAGAGAGCAATCCCACTTTTCTAATTTCTAGCCGTTAAATGATAAGAAAAAAAGATGTTACAATATTCCGGAAGCTATGCCTAATTGGCCATGTTTGGTATGCAAGAAATTCTTTTTGTTTTTGTTTTCCAGCTACCATTCCTTTTAATATGAACCATGTATGCTGGCCTTATTTAATTTATTGGTTAGGTCAATGAAATGGCACCATACATTTAAGTAATAGCATTTGAAAAGTCATATATGCCCCTTGTTTGATTATCAAAAAGTTATTTATTATAAGGGTAGTTAGGTCAAGCTCAACTTCGACTTTTTTGTTTTTATTAAATTTATACTCTATTTCAAATTAAACATTTCAAAGTCACTTGATCATATTGCTTAGCGCAACATGACATTAAGTAATATTATTGCATTCCATTGTTTTCTATATCTTTTATAACATATTCTAACTAATCAAACTGCAACGTAATATGCCAGTATATAGTCTAAAATTTTGGAAGAAATCCTATTTACATAGGATTCATATAACTAATTTGTTAAAAAAATTAGTTAACATGGTTAATCTACTACTACAAAAATCCCTTTTTTTGTTGTTGTTATATGTCAGTTTTGAACCATCATATGGAGGTTCAACAGCCTTATTGCTATATATGGCGGTTTTTAAATAAGGACCGTCATGTGTATCTTACTTATAAATGATATCTTTTTTTAAAAAAAACTGCAATATATATGTATATATGACGATTATTCACAAACAACTACCAAGTATTTCCGTTGTTTTAAACACAACAACTACCAAAGTTACTCTTTAGCAATAATTCATACTCATCCAACAAAACAAGTTTGTCCACATCTTCTCCTGCATCCATCTATGACGATGTATTCTAATTTCTATCTTGAGCATATACAGTGATATTAATTACTTATTCTTGATCACCATATATATGTATGCAAGAAGCTGTACATATATTGATAAGAGAAGTAGGATATATATATACCAATGTGCTGCTAAAGATTGAGAAAATTAAAGTAAATCGTAATCATGGGTGGTGCAGAAGAGGATATGAAAGCTTTTGTATGACAGAGGATTATAAATTATATCTAGAGAGAAGCTTGGGCAGATAATGCGTCTAAAATGAACAAATATATATATATATGATTAATTATATATATACATTATATTAATTAATTTCTCTCTAGTTTCCCCATTGATCCTCCTTACTATCATTAAGCTTGCGGCATCAATATAACTGGGGGACATTATATATATATATATATATAATTATTCTTAATGCCAAGTAAAGTTAATAATGGTGACAAAAATCAATAGAGAAACCAAATCGAAAGGGCATATATATATATTATTTAATTATTCTAAATGCAATTAGTTTATTATATATATACAGCCATAATAAATGGAAGAATTTATTAGAAATCCTATATATCTACAAGATTCATTAATTCTTTTTTTTTTTTTGCAGAAAGATATATTAAATTAAAGGATGACCGACAATAAGCTGCTATAAAGTGAGCATTATTATATTAATCAATAATTTCGTCATATCTTAGAGAAAACAAACATTATTGAATGATGGTTAATAGTTAATAAGTAAGGACCATAAACTCCATTTATAAACATCTAGAGCAACAAGATCAATCATTTTGGCACATGAGATAAAAGAGATATGTACAACAAAGAACAGAGTAAGAATGAGAAGAATGTTTTGACTTTTATTCAAAGAATACAAAACCTACGATCCATTTAAACATTTAATTAGTAAACAAACGATTTTGTATAAGAAAGTAGACTTAGGGAAGAAGGGTTCACTTTTATTTGATTCATAACCGCAAGCAGAGATTCGAAGAACACCTAATGTTGAACACAAAATCATCCACCGACAGATTGGTTCACAGACAACAGAAGGAGGAGAATCACGATTTTAGCAACAGTGGAGAGTGAAAAACCATTAATAAAAAGCCATCATATATACTTCTTATATATGACAGTTTTTAAAAAAACCACCATATATTTATTTTTATATATGGTGTTTGTTTAATAAACTGTCATATATGTCAAGGCAGAATAATGATTCAAATTTTTTCTCTTTATATATGATATTTTTTAAAAAACCGCCATATATGTTTTACCTATATATAACGTTTTTTTTCTTTCTAAAAACTGTCATATATGTCAAGAGTGGGAGTCGATTTAATTCCCACCTCTTCATTTTTTGTGGTGTTTCCGAACATTATATATACATAAATTTGTGGTAATGATCATAACATGTGTGTTGGTTTGCCTAAAGCACTCTCTTTAATAATTTGTTTTGAAAGTACATTATTGTGAAAATTTTCTTAATATGTGCAATCAATAGAGATAATTTAACAAAACAACTTTAAATTTGGTAAACAAAGTGATTGATATATTATATTTATGACTAAAACAAACCTCTATTAATTCTTATGTTTGGGTTATAAAAGGAGTACTAGCTATGTGCAAACCATGTATTAGGATCAATATAAAATAATGATTAATTAGGATTTTAGATATCTTCAACATTTAACTATTATGAGGGAATATTTAGTTTTAATTTTTTATTTGATTGTTATCTTTTATCGTTAATTGTCATTTGCATTCAAAATTTTACAATTTTGGAGTGCTGAGTCATTAATTTTTATGGTTAGGTAGATGCTTATAAATATTACCTCAACCCATTTATTTTTCTTTGGATGCCTTATAAATTGAATAAAAAGTTGCACCACTTGTCTTTTCTTTGATCTTCTGACTCAATCTCTTGAGAATCTAAAATAAAGATAGTCTCAACTAACATTTTTTTTTAAAAATGACATTTTTATTTAAAAACATTTTCTTAAAAAAATTAAATCTAAATGATTTATATGGGAGGAATTCTCCCTCCTCATCCAAAGGACAAGCAAGGGAGCTGGTTCCGCTTCTCTCCCTTTCCCTTCTTGGTTTTTCATCACGGAATATTATGACTTATTCAATTTTCAAAATCTTTGTATACATAGCATGTGGCTTACATTAGTCAAATTACAATTAAAATTGAAAGCACTCTCATTCATTAATGTGCGACTCATTTCAATAGCATAATTAAGGTACTTGAAGAGAAATGTGCTAAGTCGTGTGATAAAAATGTGCTAAATTAATAAGAGTATATTATTGGAGCCTTGGAGGTATATTCTCAACATTCAAATGGGCAAAACTTATTTCAAAGGTACTAGCTAGCTTTGGCACATGATCAAACACGGTTTGAAAATACTTAAAAATGAAACCAACGTTTGAATTGTAATTGGACACAACTTGTGTTTGTGGGGCTTATAGAAGAAAGCTTAGCATCAAAGAAAATGAACTTTTTTCAACGTAATATCTTTTTTTATAAAGTCACCTTCTACGGTCCTTCATGAAACATGTGTATAGCTTTTAGCCTTTTAGAACTAGTCTTGAATACGTCATATATTAACTTGATTAATTAGCTAGTTATTTTTAAATATAATAAACACTTGAGTCTTTATGATTATTAAAAAAAATTGGCTGTGAATTTTGACAGTTCATATAATGAAATTATCAATTTATGCTTTTGGATTTTAGGTCATTATAAGGAGGGGGCAGGTGGGGGTATTAGAGAATATAACTACATATAAAGATCAAAACTGTTTTTATAGCAAATAATTAAGATTATATTGAATAAAATTTTTAAATTATAAAATTTATTTTTCTCTACAGCTAATAATTTACGAAATCATGTCCATGTATAGCCAGTATTTGTAATTGTGCGAAGAAAATATCTCGCAGCTAGCTCGGTTGTCTACTTTTTCACTTTAGTTTACTTAATTAAGCATGCCTGAAGCTCAAAATATCTTGCCTAATTCTGATTTTATGTGAATGAGGCTTTATATTATGTCGTGGGAGGCAAAAATTTAGATACAAAGTATACAAGCAAAAATTGAGGTGAAAAAATAATGGCTTTAATAAAGGTGTGCTTGGATTTTCGTCATGAGGAATTTTGCAGTTATTGTCAAGTCGTACGTAGCTTTATATGATACTTTTGCTTCACATTATTTTGAACCTTTCACCTAATTAGCAATTTCTAGCTTCAAGCAGCCCTTAAAGAAAAGGTCATGATAATTAATTAAATCATGAGTTTCTTTGCCAACTAACGCCAATTCCTGGCTACAAAGTGGTAAAATTTGTGTACACCTTTTTCAATCCATTGAGATTTGTTGGCCGACAGCTATAATCTGTACTATATAATATGTTGCAAAGGGCATCGTTTAATGCAACACAAACTGCTCTCTCGATATGTCCACTAAAAAAAAAAAAACAGTTCACTTAATTGTTAAGGATTAAGAAATATTTTATTTTCACATTTAATTTTTTTTTATATTATAGTAATATATTGTACAATGAAAGTAATGTATTTGGTAATTCTTATACTGTGTTTAACTGATTTTTTTTTAAAATGGAAGTTTTCTTTCCCGTGCATTTATATGAAGGCTTTTCTAGCTGGAGATATAAAATATATATTTCTTTCATACTTTGTTATAAGAGTTTTAAGTGAGTTGTGGGAGGTAAAAAGTTACTTATATGAAATTCATCAGCTATAAACATGAAGATACATAAACTCAATGTTTTGAAATTCTTTTGGTTAAGATTCACAAGGAATGTTGTTGCATTTTCTTGTTCAAATAAAAAAAAATATATTGAACCAAAAGTAAAACGTGACAGAAATTAAAAATTGCAAATAAAGTAACTCCATTTGTTTCTTGGCACAAAAAATGTCAAGGAAACATGTGAATATGTGTTTTACTGTTTAATGTTCTTTTGTATAAGAAGAAAATAATGCTATTTTATTTTTATTTTCTATAAGTTTATCAACAATCACGATTTCTCTCCTCTTTATAGGTAAATCCACAACAGACCATACGTATAATTCTTTTTTTTTTTTTGTTTGCCCTTTTTAAGAACCATTCACTTTTGTGACAGAGTGAAGAAAATATCTTGGAGCTCAAAATATCTCCTTTTTTAAGGAGGAATGATATTGTATATAAAGCTTTTATTATGATTTTCCAACTCAATAAATTTTTGACTATATCTTATAGCCCGTTTAGTTCAATTACAGGGAGATGATTACATATAATCCTGATGCAATATGTTGATTATAACGTTTGGTTAGGCTTACCTAATATAAACTAAATTACAAAATGTAATCCCGATGACATCATTTGATGTAATGATAATTACATTGTTAAGAGTCATTAATAGGATGCAAACATCCTGTAATCAAGTGAAAAGACCCTATTACCATTATAATTTTTTAAAGTGCCCATCTATAAATGTTTTTAAATATTAAATAATTACTACCATTAAATATTGAAAATATTAAGTAATTATATAATATTTTAAAAAAATGTTTCCCCAATAAAAAAATTAAAAAAATATGTTCCACCATTAAAAATATTAAAATATCACATTAAATAATATTCTCACAATTAAATATTAAAAATTGCCATGAACCCAACTTGTATCCAATATAATATTTCTACCTTTAAATATTAAAAATTATTATAAACTTGATGTGTATACCATACAAATTGAAAAAATTACCATAAGCTCAAAATGTACATTATATATATGTAGATAGGGGTAATTTTGTCTCCACTGTATTATTTTCATATATTCTCATGTGAGATATAATTCAACCAAACGTTTTTATATATATGCATTATCTTTCTTTAATGACAAACCAAACAAATTTATAAAATTATCATTACATTATATTATATTGCATTATATTACATTCCCTTGAATACTGTAAACCAAACAGGCACTAAAAGTTCTCTTGCAAATGGAGATGGAGGGAGTACATGCCATGTTTCCTTTCAAGTACATGAAACATCTCTTCATTAAAATTTGAGGATGACTACGGTAATACACGTTACAATTATACATTTTCAGGTAAGATGCATCCCACCTGTTAGTTTGATTTCTCTCCCCCATTTTAATGTCTTTGTATTCTATCCCTGTATGCCACACAAACAAATGAATAACTTAATGGAGTGGACGGGTGATCTTCCACCCTTCCCTCCAAAGGCCTCGTTCAGTACTTAGAATAGAAGCAAAGAAACAAGGTGAACAAAAAACTCAACTATCAATAAGGTCAGCAATAGAAGGGGGGTGTATATCATCATTCTGAAATTGCCCTTCGGCGGGTATTTGAACTTCCTCCTGCTGCTGCTCAAGGAACCTACTCATTCGCTCGATCAATTGTGCAGCCTTTCTTTTGCCTCTGTCTGTACCATTTTGTGCAAGATCCGCCAATGGTGCCATCACCCCGAGATCTTGAGCTTGCGCAAGATATTGTTGATCTCCGGAACATAGGTGTACTAAAACGGCAGCTGCATTCTCTTTGTTTCTTGGGGATCCATTCCCAATAACCCCTACCAAAACTGGTACGGCCTCCGCAGAACCAATTGCAATCTTCCCTTCTGGATGACTGGCCAATATTGCCAGTATGGCCAATGCTTCATCAACCATTCCCCCACTGGGTTCTGTCAGCAGTCGCATTAGTGTAGGAACAACACCTGCCCTCACTGCTTTTCCCTTGTTGCCCTGGTATATGCACAAATTGAAGAGTGCCGTTGCAGCATCTTTTTTACCCCTTTGGGTGCCCTCGTTCAGCAGTGTCACTAGTGGTGGGATGGCTCCTGAGGATCCAATAGTAACCTTATTTTCATCTATGACTGAGAGGCTGAAAAGTGTGGCTGCTGCATTTTCCCGAGCTTCCATGCTGCCCTTCCTAAGCACATGAACTATCCCAGGAACTGCCCCAGAAGATATGATACTTCCTTTGTTATTCTCACAAATGGAAAGATTTAAAAGAGCTGTTACGGCATGCTCTTGAGTTCGGGAGTCAGGTATAGAGAGTAGGTCAACAAGGAGTGGTATTGCACCAGCTTCAGCAATGGCTACACGGTTATCTGCATTGCGTTTTGCTAACAGACGGATCTCACCTGCTGCCGATCTCTGGTCTTCAGGATTACCAGATGTAAGCTTACGGAGAAGATTTTCGATCTTGCTACGCTCAGCTGGTGAGCAGGAAGATGCTGACTTACTTGGCCGGGAACTGCTGGGTCGTTTTGGAGGTTCCATGCCATTGGCTTCACACCATTGTGCTATGAGGCTTCTTAAGACATAATTGGGTGTGAGAACAGTGCTAGTAAGTGTCTGCTGTGTTTTTGGACAGGTGCCATGCCCTGCTTCCAACCACTTCTCAATACAAGAACGCTCATAAGTCTGCAGTCAAAACATAATACATTTCAGTGGCAATTTGACACACATGCTTGCTGATTCTGCAGTGGGCTTAAAAACCAACGAGTATGAACTGGAAACATTTGCCAGTGGTTGTATACTACATACATACATACATATATATATCAGTATCACATTAGTGAAATCCTTCAATATTTTCAATTCCTAGATTGCTTCACTGAGACATATCAATACAAAAAGCAATTTCACGTATCCAAACTTCTCCTAAATTAAGGAATACTAGAAATGAGTAAGATTTTTAATATTTTTGCTTAGCAAGCATGATTCATTTTGCTGAAACTTTACAGTCAAGAAGATTAAGTAAAGGTTCTGAACTTTTGTTAGGAAGCAACAAAAAGGAGGGTAGTTAAGCATATAGCATCTGAACTTTTCTGTCCAAGAGTGCTCAATATTCACATACCTGTCCTGTTGAAACAATAACAGGATCCTTCATCAATTCCAGGGAAATTGGACATCGAAAATCGTCGGGGATAATAGGGGTTTGATGACCCTTTTCACTCATCCCATGGCTGCTACTGCAAGAAGAAAGGCCTTTTCCACCTTCAGTATCATCCATGACTAGATTCTCTGTTTGTACATAATCCTTTATTTTTTTCAATAACATAGACATCTTCTCAATACTTGCCCCCGGATCTCCACCACTTGCTGACACCATCTCATGCAAAGCTAGTGATTCTTGAGTAAGATCAGATATTCCCATCAAATGCAATTTTTCAGCCAATCTCCTTAGAACAGCTGGATCTGTTGCTGCATCACTGCTCTTATCATAAAGTGATAAGATATCCTCGTACAATTCATCATCAGGTGCATCAACCCTTCCTTTGGCTCTTCTGAATTGTGCCAGAACCAGCTCAACCTAGAAACACATTTTCTTTTAAGTGAATGAAACGGAGTTTCAAAAGAAGGCATCAAACGCATGAAACAGGAAAAAACTACCTGCTCTTTAACTTCATCTGATATGTCAAGTTTATCATATGAAATTCCACTCAAGGCTTGTTCTAATTGAGCTGTCACCTCAAGGTATTGTTTCATAAGTTGATCCCTCTCTAAGACCTGTAATCAAAATAGTAAAGGTTAAAAAGATTAAGAAGATGACGAGGACATAATACAGAGTCAATTTGTTTTGATGACAGGAGGTATTAGCTAGGAGTTTTAGCAAGCAATGTAACATCTAAGACATCTAAAGTAATGCAACAGAAAGCATTGTTTTGAAAATTATCTTCAACCATGCTATGCACATTACCATTACAACAATAAGACTTATCCCACTAAAGGGAGTCAGCTACATGGATCAGATGATGCCACTGATACCAATTAAAATGAAATTATTTGGATTTCAAATGGTACAGATACAGATTGACCTACTCAATTCACCTAGGACCCAAAACACTTTGATAATAGAAAAAGAGCTATGACCATTAAAATTCTGAAGAAGTTCATGATATCTTTAAGTCTTCCCTCGAATATATTTGAGGAATGGAACATGATTTGGTTTTAATGCCCAAAACTGGGGATAGAATATGCTCCAAAATTCCAAAGGGTTGAGAACCAGCGCTGGCTGGATCTATATTCGGGTAAAGTCAAAGCTTATGAAAACTAATCGCCACATGTAATATTTCATCACACCCCTGACATAATAAAAATGAATTTGTCAACCTCTCTCGTCTGGAACTTTCCCATCCTGCTAGAATCATTGATTGAGAGAATATAGGTTTAAGTTTTGGCCTTCTTTCCTGGAAAACAGAAGACTCCATAAACTATATAACTGCAAAGGTTATAGCTAACCCGCTTATATGATAACACAGAACTAGTGTAGACAAAATAAATCGCAAGGACGTGTATACAGATGTCCTAAACAAACTGCAATAGAAAGAGGCCTCCTTAACAAATGAAAACGGATATATTCTATTGACACAGCTAATATATATACATAGGATGCAAAACATGGTATAACATTCCACATCGAATTGCAGCAAATCTGTGGATAGAAGACGCAAAAAAACTGAAATGTTAGGTCTTAACTATAAACTGTATATAATAATATGATTACAGATATTAGAAAAAGAAAATTGAAGAGCAGAAGATTTCTTACAAAAAGTCATATGGATCTGAAAATTGAAAGTTTCTGCCAATTCTTTCCAAAATTCATTTGCATCTTTGTACTCATAACCAACAAAATTTAATTGTCTATCACTGAACTATATTATGGTTAAAAGAACACTGCTTCGGAAAAGAAAACCACTTCTATTCCATCAGTTATATTCTATCTGAACAGATGCAATGGAAAGAAAATCAATTTTTGGCTTCGAAGTTAGCATTATTGATCGCAACACAGGAACGACCACACAAGAACATCGCTCCTCCCTCACATGTATGAAAGAGCAGGAAACTACTTTTTGCTCAATTGACTGCGTTTTGAAATTTTACGGAAAATCCTACAACAAAATCAATTCAGGGCAGCAAAAAAATTAATAGAGCAAGTGAGCCCGCAGTTGCTTTCCCGATAGGTCTTACAAATAGCATCACCAAAAGATCAATATATCCAAAAATCAAACCACTTATAATGAAATCGCATGGAAAAACAGTATACAAAGCAATGAATTAAAAAGGAGAAGAAAAAACGCATAGACCATTTAGATGAACACACACCATATAAATCCTGCTGCCTTCGCTCCCGAATCTGAGTAGTTGTTTGGCCGATTCTAATGCTCCCTTGAAGGAAATCAAGGCTTTCAAGGTCTCTTCAGGCGACGCCTCTACGCTGTCCCTAATCTCTTCGAACAATGGAATCAACAATTTCAACCTTCTTGCCAAATTGCAGTAGTGCTTCTTGACTGTGCTCCTGTAGTCCGAGATCGCAGCTATCTCATTTACCGAGTCAATCGAGCTCTTTACTATAGCCGCTTTGTCTTCCTCCATGGCAGCTTCAAGCATCAGATCTCACAATACGGAGCGTTTCAGCTTCGCGAAACCGAGTAGCCAGAGGAAATAAGTAGATAACGCTGCTCTAAAATCTCTGAACTTCCACCTAAAATTCGCGGAAATCGGGATGACTGATCATCCCCGTCGTCAGTGAGAGGGGATTTTCAGAAAGAGCGGTTTAGAGGTGAGACAGGGAGGGAGATTGCATAAGAGGGAAAGTGAGAAACACGCGCAAAGACTTGCCTTTTTTCTTCCCTGCCGACTGCAGTGGCGCGGCTGACGCTGATTGAGCTAACCAAGGTTGGGTTAGGGAGTAAACCGGGGTTAGTACAAGTGTATAACTGTATGAGATGGATATCATATGACTGTAACGGAACAACTGCTGGCTCTGGGGAAAAAGAAAAAAACATAACTACTGAAATATATATATATTAATCTGATATATACAGTAATTCTAATATTTTTTACACTGATCAAGAAAAATTTTAAAATTTATTAATTCTTTATAAAACTCAATTACTTTCTAACTTAACCTTTGTTTATTATATTATACTATATAAAAATAAAATCAATAAAATAATAAATTAAACGTAAACTTATATAATCACATAAAAAATGTTTACCTTATAAATAAAAGAATTTTTTTCTTGAATTTTGTTTTATGTACAGAAGAGGAGGAGTAACTGCTGAGCTGAATGCTGGATTGTAAGCTTGCCGTAAAGGCACTACGGCTTCGGCAAGACGGCTTCGGCTAATAGGGCGGCGGAGGTCAGGATCGGTTAATTCAGTTAAAATCGCTGGCCAAAAAAGGTAATTAATGCATCACAAGCTCACAACGCTGAGCGACTGACCAATGCGACTGTCAATTCTTTATCTTTTCTTACCACTGAACTGAATCGCTGTGCTTCCATCAAAATCAGTAAATCACCGATTGCTGGACCCTACGCTTCCAGTTGACGCCTGGAAATTGTAACTGTTAAAAAAACAGGTAGTGATTTGTATTCTTAAAAAAAAAAATAGAATTATTAGAGGAATGGTTTTTTTTTTTTTTAGAAAATGACACTTAAACACCTTCTAAAATTGTTAATATTTCAAAAAGGTACTAAATTACTAGTACTAAATTGAGTTTTTCAAATTGTATAATGTGACCAGTAGTGGAATTCACAAGTATGTGCTGATCGTTATCTCTCTCTCCCTTTCTGTCAGCACTGTTTATTTGACACTGACTTACGCATAATGATAGAGGAGAGAGGGATATCTGTCATTGACGTGAATAGTAGTGGAAATTTGCAAGTCTCATAATAGGATTCGCAAGTCCATACTGATCATTGTTTACATCAATCCATTTGAAAAACTCAATTTAGTCGATGATACCTTAGTATCTTTTTGAAATATTAACAATTCTTTTTAGGTTTTACAATTCCAGAAAGTATTTAAATGTCGTTTTCCCTATTTTGTCCCCTTTTAAATCCAACAGAACAGTAATTAATGATGGTTTTCTAATTAGTGATTGTTTTCTTTTTAAAGTTTACCACTCTCTCTCCCTATCCATTTCTTCTCCCATTGAAAATGATAACTTTTATGTTCAACACAAACATTAATATATTGGTGTTGAATAAAGGTAAAACTGAAAAAAAAAAAATAAAGTACAAGACATTCTTCAAATATATTTTATATTTTGAAATAAGTAAGAGTGGTGATTATCTCTTATATTTTAAGATGGAAAGATTGACCCTATATGGTGAAAAAGAGGGCAGGGTAAAAGTCCTTAATAAAAGCATGGTTAACTGTCATTCGTTAATGTAACATCCTAAATTTTGGGTTTAAAATTAGTTATAGTTAACTTTATTCAGTCAAGAGTTAAAATAAATTAGTACAAAAAAAATGATAATTGATATCAAGTTCAAAACAATAAAAATTTATTTAACTAATTAGTCTATAAAATAAAACAATGCAAATGAAATAAATAATAATAAAATAAAATAAAATAATTATGTTTAAACATATAAGCATGTGTGTAAACTTATATTATTATTTGGAAAAAAAACGTAGGAATAAATTGTTTGAACATTACCAACAATTATTGTTATCATTATTATTATTATTTGAAAAAAAAATATTATTCTAATGGAGAGTCAAACCCTAACCTTACTCCTATAAAATCCCTCTTTTCCTGCTCAAACCACCCCAATCTCGGCGCCACTGTTTACTCTCAGGTTCATTTCCCTTCTCCTTCCCTCCACATGGCTATTTCTTTTCTTTCTTTTTTTTCGCAAGATATCCCCCAACCTGGTAGGCTAAAGACTAATCATCTGCTCATTATGGGTTCTTCTATGTAGTCTTGTCAAATCAACTTTTTCTTCCTTTTTTTCTCTCTCTCTATTCTATTGTTCTTGCAGGGTGTGTATTACTATCTAACTCACCCATTTCACTTTTCTTGTTAGCGTAAGTGGAGAATTGTGGTTTCATATATATATATATATATATATATATATGTTAACATATGTATTACCTTGTGCTTTACCATTTTCTTCATTCTAGATCACGTGAGTTGTTATATATTTTTTCTTACAAAAAAAAATAATTAAAGAAAGGAGAGGAAGAAAAATCCTCCCAAACCACTCCCTTTACTCAAATATTACTCAAGTCTGCTGATTTTCCTCTTTGATTTATTTCTCTATAGTTTTTCCCCCTACATTTATTTTTCGGTTAGAGAGATTATTTTGTTTCATCAGTTGCCTCCGTTTCTTTTTCTTTTTTGTGCCCTGAAAATGTCTTAGTTTGAAATGAAGATTTCCAATTTCAAATCTTTCATAGGCTAGTCTCGTTTCTGGCTATGAAAAAAAAAAAGTCATCAAAACAAGTAGCTATTCAAACTTCATTGTGATGTCAGTCAGTACTCATAGTCAAATTTTTGTTTTCGAGGCAACAAAGTTTTATTTTATTTTTTTCTTTTCCTTTTACAAACGTAAATAAACATGTGTATGAAGAACAATCCTTTTTGTCTTTAATTAATTGCAAGCGTCATTCCCTTGTTTTTCCTTTTTGGCTATTTCCATTGCAGCTTTGAGCTAGGTTTACCAACTGCTATTAATTTCTTGTCCCTTACTCCCATTGCCAGCAATGTCAATATTAAGTAGTTAATTTTTCTTTCATTACAATGAAAAAATAAATGAAATACACGCAGACTTAATACCCATAACTGTCTAAACTTTTAGTCCTATTTTCAGGCATGTGTTCCCTATATCTTTAAATATAGACGTACATACATAACTATTATGCATGTAAAAAAATGTTCCCTTAAAATTATGCTATAAAAATAATACTTCCAAATAGTATTGTATCTAAATAAAACAAGATATATATATATTGAAATTTAGGTGTGTTTGTAATATTAGTCATAGAGGGCAATTTTATGGTTCTAGAGTAGCTTCAAGTAATATATTAATAGATGGTTGTTTGTGTGATTTTGTAGACTCCCATTGAGAGCTTGAAAGTAACTCTTGTGTGTGATTACTTGTAAGCTAGGGAGTAGCAGGTAACTCTGAATATTTTTTCATATGCTTGTGAATTGTGTATGATTAAAGTGTGAACAATTTTTAGAAAAATGGACTGAATTATATGTATATGTGTATGTATTCTAAATTTTCAAGTAAATGATGTTATATGTGAATTTAATTGCAATTCATTTTTATTCCCTTCGTAAATATGTTAATTATGGTTATGGCATGTTTAGATTATTGTTCGTTTCAAATATGCTTTTATGTGTACTGATGCTCGATATAAATGGAAGAATGAATTTTGTACCTTACCTTGATAATATTATATGTATATATATACACTGGCGATTGATTATATCTGTCATGGAGGTTGCATTTGTGATGGATTGGTATGAGGAGAAAATTATATATTGAGATCTTTTGCCACGTGATATGCCATCACTCAGTACACAGT
>JBAGKO010000014.1:21096411-21111842 GCA_037177275.1 Acacia concinna
AATGCTTTTGTCTTTTGTATTGGTTGAAGAAAAATCTTTATGTTTTTACTATTTACTTATTTAGTGATGATTTTTGTGGGTATAGATTTATAAGATTATATTGCACTAGTAATTTTGAATGTTATATATGTCAAAATTTATATTTTATATTTTTATATTTTTCATATTGACCCTCCGGGTTGACCCCCGGGCTGACCCGAGCTGACCCACTAACCCTTGACCCGGTGCCTCGGCCGGTTCAGTTTCCGGTCCGGTTTTTAATACCTTGGTTGAAAGTGCAGAAAGCGGCACAATTTGCGGATTATATTGCTTGTATGGATTTCACCACACAAACTTAACTAACTTTGTATTTTTGGATCACCTTAATTAACTCTGTCATTAAAAGTTAAAAAAGGAAAAATGATATTCGTATTGATGGACAATAGAACGGAGAAGGGTATGTGTAAAAGGACTGACATAGTGAGCGTAATGGGACATATATAGTTGCCCCCTAAACCACATTGCATGCTCATTCCTCATCATTTTGCTTTATCGTCATTCATTCTATGTCTGTCCCCCCTCCCCTCACAATATAGGAAGAACTAACGTACATGACAAGCGATGAAGTTTGACCGCAGAGATGGAAATTAAAGGAGAGGCGAGAGGAGGAACATGGATATTGTTTCAGTGATGTGGGCTTTGGTGAGACAATTGAACAATGTGGTGGACGTGATTTTGGATTTTATAAACCCAAACACATTGAAGGCTGGCTTTCATTTGGACATCAAACCTTCATCCTCGGCTGGCCCCCTCTGATCTCTCTCTAGTCTCTACCCATCTCTCCATCCCTACGGCATCCAATCTTCAGGTGAATTTCTATCCCACTGCCTACCTTCTTCTTCCTCCGATATTCCCATATTCATCCCTGCATTACATCAAGCGTTGTTACGTTACGTTATGTTGTTGTACGTCTTTTCATTGTTTGCTTTCTTACAATCTCTTACCCAAACTAAATTCTTTTCTTTCTGACGTCAATTTTATCACACCTACACATGTTATGCATATGCATATGACATCCCCAAAAATGGAGCGAACCAAGCCACCTACTTACCAACAGCCTACCCATATATATAACCCAATTTTAACTGTCCAAGCATTTCGAATCATTCTTTTCTTTTAAGATGTGTATATATATATTTCCTCATGCCACTGATGATAGCCACAATTTTTATAACTGAAATTACTTATACCTGGTCCAACAGGAGATATTAAATGGCGGACGCTGAGGACATTCAACCACTCGTCTGCGATAATGGGACGGGAATGGTTAACGTACAATAGCCACGTATGACATTCAAAATTCGTTATATGTTATTCGATTGGTTTAGAACTAATGCAAACTGCAACTGTCAGGCTGGATTTGTCGGAGATGATGCTCCGAGGGCGGTGTTCCCCAGCATTGTGGGTCGTCCACGACACACCGGAGTCATGGTTGGGATGGGCCAGAAAGACGCTTATGTTGGGGATGAAGCTCAATCCAAGCGAGGTATATTGACTCTGAAATATCCCATTGAGCATAGTATTGTGAACAACTGGGACGACATGGAGAAAATCTGGCACTATACCTTCTACAACAAACTCCGCGTCGCTCCGAAAGAGCACCCAGTTTTGCTAATAAAGGCACCCTCAACCCAAAGGCCAACAGAGAGAAAATGACCCAAATCATGTTTGAGACCTTCAACACCCCCGCCATGTATGTCGCCATCCAGGCCGTTCTCTCCTTGTACACCAGTGGCCGTACAACTGGTTAGTCGTCATATTATTTATTTACTCTCTTTTCCTGAACATAAACAAGCATTTTAGGTTATCTTACTTGGTTGGTTTTGTGAAGGTATTGTTATGTACTCTGGAGATAGTGTAAGCCATACTGTACCAATATACGAGGGTTATGCAATGCCACACGCAATTCTACGTCTTGACTTGGCTGGACGTGACCTCACTGATACCCTGATGAAGATTTTGACGGAGCGTGGCTATTCCTTCACCACCACTGCTGAGCGTGAAATCGTGAGGGACGTGAAGGAGAAGCTAGCTTATATTCCCCTTAACTATGAATAAGAGCTTAAGACTGCCAAGACAAGCTCTGCTGTTGAGAAGAGCTATGAGTTGCTGGACGGACAGGTGATCAGTGTTGGGGCTGAGCATTTCAGATGCCCTGAAGTTCTGTTCCAGCCGTCCATGATCGAAATGGAAGCTGCGGGCATTCATGAGACAACGTACAATTCTATTATGAAGTGTGATGTTGATATCAGGAAGGACTTGTATGGCAACATTGTGCTCAGCGGTGGATCCACCATGTTCTCGGGAATTGCTAATAGAATGAGCAAGGAAATCACTGCATTGGCCCCCAGTAGCATGAAGATCAAGGTGGTTGCCCCGCTGGAGAGAAAGTACAGTGTTTGGATTGGTGGCTCCATATTGGCTTCTCTCAGCACTTTCCAACAGGTGCCTCTTCTAATCTAGTTATATATATCATTCACTGTGGTGGCTTCATGATAATATTAACTCTTATGTTTGAAATTAATGTAGATGTGGATTGCGAAGGCAGAGTACGGTGAATCTGGGCCTTCTATTGTACACATGAAATGCTTTTAAGTGGTGCAAATATGGCCTTCTTCATGTTTGGCGATTAATGTAATTGCACCTTCCAGAGATTGCCGGTTCTCTTCAAATTTCTTCTTTTTTACCGCGTGTTATCCAGGGGAAGCTGGAGTTTGTTTGAGGTCGGATTAAATTATTTCCTCATTCTTGTATCAAAAAATTATTTCCAAATTCTTTCATTAAACACTTATATGCAATGCTGACACGCCAATGCCATTCTTTTATCATCACCTTTTGCCTATCCGGCCCATTTACTAATTATACATTTAATTCTTACCAACATCCAAGCCCACCAGGATATGTCAACAACAGTTTCCCCGAATCGATAATGAATGTTAGCACACAAAAAAAAGGTGTTGTTTTGGGAAGGGAAGGAAAGCTTATAAAAACATTTTTCATCAACAGGACAAACCTCCTATTATATACTCCAACATGGTCTCAAAAATTAAAACAAACCAGAACTGAATAAATAATATGCATGCTGTAAGGTACAATCCGTAGGGCGCAAAAGACTTGGGAAGGAAGTTAATTAGCAAAACAACTTCCATCACACAACATCATGCATGTATATGAACTCAAACCATATGTATCTCTTAAAACATTAATTATCCAATGATAATAACGATGATGATGAAAGATTCTGGCCTTATGATCTGCTGGGTCCTTAACTACCAACCGCCAAGCAGGAGGCACCGGCCACTCATATTTGGTTCACAATCCTAGACCCTCATCGCCGACACTGAGGAGGGATTTATTTGATCTTGACTGGGTAAGACATTAGATCAATATAATGGGAGTGAGAAGCTCAAGAAATCTGGCCGCAGTTGGCAATGGCAACGGCATTGGACGTTTTGCCGGAGGATGATCGCCTTGACCATCTTCATGTTTCCCATCGAGCCACTCCGTCTTTAGCCGTACTGATGAAGAACTGAGATCCGTTGGTGTCGGAGCCAGCATTGACCATGGACAAAACTCCTGAACCTTGTCCTGAACCAGTCTACTTCTTGATGAAATTCTCATCTTCGAAATATGAACAAAAGATATTTTCTCAAATTATATCTACATTGAAATATGAGATGGAATTGATATGAAGAGGAAATAATATAATTTAAAATAATATTGAAAATATATATACTTTTAGAACCAGAAAAAAAATTAAAGAATGATAAAACTCCATGTTTTTTTTTACTAGCAAATGATAAAACTCTCTGGTGACATGCTCAACAAACAAGTTGGTTTAAGCATTTGGGCCTCAAAACGGCTTGTTGGTATGTTTGAAAAATTTTGGTATGTTAACCTTGTCCTAGGCTTTAATTGGTGAAAGGGTTGTACTTTTCACAACATAGAGGGGTTAAATGCCACTTTATTGTGGTTTTAATTGTGAAGAAATGAAGATTTCTTTTTATTGGATTGTGGATGAGCACAGCCCCTTCTTAGCATTTTTGCATAAAAAAAAAGAAACATTTTATGTGTTTGGTATGTGGTTCGGGCAATTTGACTTATAGGCGGTAAGGTTTTTTTTTTTTTTTAAGTAAGAATATATTGCTTATTTGATTTTTTTTTTTTTACTTTTTTGAAATTTTATTTTTCATTTTTCTGTTATAATTATAAATATCATAATATATTTACATGTAATAATATTACATCCGATTCTAATTATAAGACTCAATTAAATTTTTTAAAAAATTTTAAGAAAACTAATTATGTTACTTTAAAATATTAAAATTTATTACTTTTTTTAAACTATTTGATTGACTTAGAAATTAATAAATAATATAATAAAACACAACATATGATATGATTAAAGGAAAATGCCAGAAAAAGATCAGGGAAATAGATAAAGGACGGATCAGAGCTGTGAAATTCGAAAATTCGAAATTCGAAAAAGCCTGAAACGAAATTCACAACAAGACTATTTTAATTAACAATTCTAGAAATATTTAGGTACTATATATTTACGCTGTGAGTTGCTGTGTTGGTGTAGTTGATTAAGATCATCTTGTTGTGAATTAAGAGCCCCGTGTTATTAAAATTCAGTGACATTTTTGTAATTTAAGAAAAAAAAAGTACAAAAAGGTCTAATTTGGATTTCCGGATTTCGTAGCTCTAATCCGTCATTTACCTATTTCTCTGATCTTTTTCTAAAATTTTCCTTATGATTAATGTCATTTTCAATTATTTTTTATTAAAAGTTACTTTTCAACATATCAATCAAATAAGTTTCACTTTTAAATAAATAACTTATATTACCGTTAATATAAACATAAGTTTTTATCTAAAAAAAACATAAACATAAATTATATTACACAGTTTCATTTTTACCTAATTTAACTTTTATTAAAGTCTGATTATAAATAAATTTCTTTTCCGCCACTGTTCCAAACAGGCCAATGATTGCCTAAGATGTGCAGCGGTAATTATAAAAGTACCGTAGTATCACCGGTTTTGGTTTTGGAGGATTGCGGGTGACTCGGCCAAGCCCACCATGAGTAATTGAATATTATTATAAAATTACTGTTATACCCACCCTCTCAGTCAAAATGGTTGGGCTGCGTCGTTTGGTTTGGTATGATGCTGATGTGTCGGAGGAGAGCAGTTAAAAGAAGGAAAATGTTAGACAAGACCTTAGTAAGGAAAAACAAAACAAAGCCAACAAACGGAAAGATCGTTAATATATGATGATATTATTTTAAAAAAGAATAGATTAAAAAAATAAACGTATGAGCTTATTTAAAATGCTGTGATATGATCGGCAACATATCTTCTACTTTTTTTTAGAAAATTACAAAAATATGTTTTCTGCCCAACTTTATAATTTTTCATTCTTTGGCCAGCAAAACTTTATAATTGTTTAGTATTAAGAACATTGTCATCCCTTGTGAATGCCAGTTTCTAGTCATACTGTATGTTTATTTGGAATAATTTATTTAAGAGTAATAAAATTTTATTTGCGGAGTACGGAATAAACATGTGAAAGATGTCTTTAATTCTCATACTTTGTGTATAAAATCTTATTTTATCAAAATAAGTCAAAACAAACAAGCCATATATATACTCATCACCAACGTCACTTCTGTTAAAAAAGTTAAAATATTTTTCATAAAAAAAAAAAGAAAGTTAAAATATCATGTCTTAATTCCTTATATAATTAGTATAATTTTTTTAAACATATTTCATTCACCTTGTTTGTTATGTAAATACATACAGATTAGTTACTTAATTTTAGCAGGCAAAATATATACCTTCATGATTTATATATATTCAAGTTAATGTATATTTTCAATGTAATTACTTAAGTTGGAAATATGATGATTCTTTATCAATTACTATCTCAGTTCCATAATATAAGAGCTGATTGGTGATAATTGCATATGTTAAGGGACCTTGCATGGATAGCTAGCTTAGATACAATTGATTTAAGAAAGGAATATTCTACAAAAATCAATACAAATTTTTAATAAATAACTAATCTAAACATTTTATTATAAAACAATAGAGTTAAGTTAGTTAAATAAATTTTAGGGAGAATTCCAAAAAAAGACATTAGAAATAGAAAAAAGACAATTCATTACAGCGAAATCTGAAAATCTCAAATTAGTCTGTTTTGTACTTTTTTGGGTAATTACAAAATGCCACTGAATTTTTCACAACACCAGTTTCGTAATTCACAACATGAGTTTCGTAATTCACAACACCAGATATTACGTATTTACAACTCATGTTGTGAATTACGAAACTGGTATTGTGAAAAATTCAGTGGCATTTTCGTAATTACCTAAAAAAAATACAAAACACACTGATTTGAGATTTTTAAATTTCGCTGTACTAAATTATCTTTTTCCTATTTCACTTGTCTTTTTTAGAATTTTACCTAAATTTTATATCAACCTACGTGGGATGTAGTATATTGATGGGTGACAGGCTGATATACAAAAAAAAAATGTAAGTTGGCAATTGGCAAATGAAACAAAGAAGTGATTTCCAATTCCGCCGCATCACAAGGGAACGCAACACCGGAACACCGCACACGGCCACGCGTTGGAGTCAGCGCAAAAGTAAACCTTCCAGTTTGGAAGGAAAGCAATCAAAGAGCAAAGAAGCATCTTCCACAATGTTTTCTGTTCCCTCCCTCACCTCGCTTCTCCTCTCTCTACACTGCTTCTCATGGAGCTCTTGAACCCTTCTCATCCTCCTCAGCATCAGCTGTCTGTGGCCTCCGCAGACCCCTTCCATGGCTTCTCACTGCCCCTCACTCTGACTTCGCCCTTTGCCTTCCAGGGAGCTGCCACCTCTCAGCCACCCGATCCCATGGCAGAATGTACTGAATCCGTGTATGTTGCTGTCGGAAAGTCAGTGGATAAAGCTGCCCATTTGCTTCAATGGACTTTTGGCCGCTTTAGCAACTCACAAATTTTCATTCTCCATGTTCATCAACCTTCCTCTATGATCCCCACTCTTTGTAAGTCTGAGCATCCACTCACCCTTTTGCGTGCTATTTCGTCTCCCTTCGGAACTTTATCGACTTGTAGCCTATAATTTGGAAGCTGCCAAGTCTAATCTGTTGCAATTTAGCTCATCTCTGCTCAATTCTGTATTGGAATTCTTAGGTTTAGTCTTTAGTTCTCGCCAAATTTCAATCCTACACCGTAAATTAACTTCGATTTGTTGACCAGTGGGAAAATTGCCTGCAACCCAAGCAAATCCTGAAGTCGTTTCTGCTTTTAGAAGAGAGGAAAGAGAACAGACCGCGAGGCTTTTGGAAAATTACCTGAGTATTTGCCGTGCGGCTAAGGTATTCATATCTTCGCCTATCTATTCACTGATTAAGAAAGTGAATATTTTTTCCTTCTTGCTTTATTCCAGATATTGGCATATCAAGTTTCTTGGTTGGCTAATAAATTTTTACCGTATTGGTTGGAATGTAGATTTTAATTTCCCTTGATCTAGATATCCGATCATTTTGGTGTAAAATAATGGGCAATCCCCGAGGCCATCTCTTTTTGTTAATGTGTATAACCTACTGCTATCTCAGCTGTACAAGTCGTGAAAATTCATTTATGGCTCCGTTTCTGTGCCAGAAATTTGTGTGTCTGTTTTCTATCTAGTAAAATCAGTTTGGAAATCTTAATTTCATGTACCTTTCGGAGAATACACTGATATATTCTTATCTACTAATTGTGTGTCATGGAATCACGTGCATCAGATTCATAGTTCTTTTTTTTTTTATTAAAAAATAATATTTTCTGACGTTGCTGAGAGCGGCTTGAAGGGAATAAATTTGATTCCTGGAAAGAGCACTAAATGCACTCTCAACCACCTTTGAAAGTTTGTTTTGTAGGGGAAAAGAACCCAACTTTGCATTTTGCGAGACATTTTTAAATCTAATTCTTTATTAACTACTCACTTTGTTTTAATGTCATGTGCTTTCAACATATTCGCAACAGTATAGTTGAAATTTGTTTATATTTCTCGTTTAGAGAAAATACAATGTGTGATAACTCTTATTAAAGGATTTCTTTAAAAGTAACTCCTTTCAGGTAAAGGCAACCGGTGTGATAGGTGAAGCTGAGCAAGTGCACAAAGGAATTGTTGATTTAATTATCAGGAATGGTGCTAGGAAGCTTGTTATAGGAGCAATGCCTGAGAAGTAAGTAATGCTTGGATTGTACACTAATTCTTCGCCGAAAATTACATTGCTAGTTTAGTATGCAAAAATAAAAAAGACTTCTGATTACCATAAAAAATGATTGGATAAAATGTAGTCGCGTGAAGGTGAAAAGGAATTCCAAGAAAGCAAATTATGCTGCCAAGAATGCTCCCCCATTCTGTGAGATATGGTTTATACACAAAGGTAAACTCTTATGGACCAGAGAAGCTTCTGAAAATCCTTGTTCCCTGTCTTCACAATCTCATCCTGAGGTTGCTGCCTCAGACAGATTGATAACTAAATCATTACAATATGGTGAGAGTGAATTATTCTATAGATTGAATTCTGCAAGAACTGCAATCTGTACTGGAACTGGTAGTTGGTCTCAGGGTGAAATCTTAGAAACAGATGCAGCTTCTTCATCCAAATCATCTACTTGTACCAGTCAGTGTTCTCCCCAAAATTCTACTGGTGGTTATTTAGAGACTTCTTCTGATGTTGAGGAAGATAGACTTCATACTCTGCTTGCTGAAGCAAAAATAGAAGTTGAGGCTGCGAAAGATAAGGGTTTAACGGAGCTTTTGAAATGCAAAAGACTGGAAGCAGAAGCTATGGAGGCCATTAAGAAGGTAAGCATAACCATTATCACAGAAGCCCATGCTCTTTCTGTTTACTCAAGGGAAACTGGACAATTGAATTGTTGCTTACCCGGAAGCACCAAGTAGAACCTTTTTAATATGTTTTAAAGGAACTCAAATAAAGTAATTAAATGAAAAGAGAGAAGCTATCAACCGAATACTTGGTTCCTTTAAGCTGTTTAGTAAGCTTATTTCAGTGGAAATAATAAAACAGACCTGGAAAACAAAGTATAATTATTGACAAATGACTATCAATTGTTCAGCACAATTATATCTGAGCCTCATGACTTTTGTTCCGTCCTTGTGGATTGTTTCTATTGGAGATTATGATAAAAATATTTGAGTCTTCACAACAGTTTAAACTTTTTAGTAGAATTTGTCTTTAACACTTGCTTTCATCCAGGTCAATATGCTTGAATCTGCTTCTACATATGAAGTAAAGCTAAGAAAGGAGGCAGAGAGTGCACTGCAAGCCACAGTACAGGAGCAACAAAAGCTCTTGGATGAGAGTGAAGAACTTGCTACTGTGCTACAGAGGACCATGAGAAATATTGCCCTTCTGGACAGTCGGGCTCAGGAAGCAAACCGCAGGCATGATGAAGCTGCAGATGAGTTATTATTAATTCAAGCATCCATCTCGACCCTTTGGCAAGAAAAGCAGCAGATCAGGAGACAAAAAATGGAAGCCCTCCGCTGGCTTGAGCGATGGAAAAGCCGGGGACATATTGGAGGTGCACACTGCCATGGAGTCATTGGTTTTGCTGAAGAATTACCAGAGTTAGCGGAATTTTCACTTTCAGATCTTCAAAACGCTACTTGCAATTTTTCTGAGAGCTTCAAAATTGCACAGGGAGGATATGGTTGTATTTATAAGGGGGAGATGCTGGGTAGAACAGTTGCTATAAGGAAGTTCCATCCACATAACACGCAAGGACCGACTGAGTTTTATCAAGAGGTCAGTTGCCCATAACAGTTTTTCTGGTTTTGGAATTATTTATCTTGAATGCTTGAGTCCTAGAGAGCACCAGAGGCAGAACCACAGAGATCTCAAGGTATTTCCTATTTTCCATAAATGGTTTACATAACAGGGACAGATGCTACTCAATATCTACAGAATGGAAGCTAATCAGGCTAAACACCACGTTTGCTTGTCTTAAAAATGCTTAAAGCACTGGTAGATGTAATTTACAAATGCACGTTCTTAGAGTAACTTGACAATGAATGAGTCCTTTAAATATCCGCCACATTATCAGAACTAGTGTTAATTTTTGCTTTGGATGTCCTTCCGGTCTGTAATTGCCCTCAAACTGCAGACTTGCTAATAGAAGTAGGAACAGAAGAGGGAATGGAAATCGAGAATCTCCACAATACATGAATACAAATGTCTACATACTTTCAGAGCATCTAATTGCTAATTATAAACTACAATTGATTATAACATTGATAATAAATCAAAACAGAAATTGAAGTGCTAAGATGTGATACCTCCCTGAGTCCGTGTCCTGCATCATGCGTTTGGCGCAGCTACAAATGCCGATCCATCATCAGACTAAATTCTTCCCTGTAGTTGCTATGTGTTGCGCTGTTTCCATTCCGCTTCTCCCATTCTCTGTAATCATCCCCCCACATATTTTTGGGCCACAAGACTCTTCCAAGTTCTTACGATGTATCTTCCTAAATTATGTGACAACTGGTCTTTTATCACTTGCTGATGTTGTTAGTTCAAGATGTTGGTCTCCTTCTTTCTATTCCTGGGATGCTTAACATGTGTTTTTTTTTCTTGGGTCCAACTAACATCTATCCTTGTATTCCAGGTTCAAGTTCTTGGTAGTCTCCAGCATCCTCATCTGTTGACTTTGCTTGGTGTTTGCCCTGAAGCCTGGTCACTAGTCTATGAGTACGTACCCAACGGGAGTCTTCAAGACTTCCTTTTCCGGAAAACCAACAATTTCCCTCTGACATGGAATAGCCGAGCACGTATGATTGCTGAAATTGCTAGTGCTCTTTGCTTTTTACACACTTCCAAACCTAAAACTATTGTCCACGGTGATCTAAAGCCTGAAACAATACTACTTGACTCTGCGCTTAGTTGCAAGATATGTGAATTTGGGTTCTGCAGACTGTTGACCGAGGAGTCACTCTATCGTCCTAGTTTCAGATTCAGCACTGAGCTAAAAAGAACTTCTACATATACAGATCCAGAGTTTGAGAGGACTGGAATTCTAACACCAAAGTCTGATATATATTCCTTTGGACTTGTCATTTTGCAACTTCTCACTGGCAGGACTATTCCAGTTGGGTTAGCAGGTGAAGTCCGCAAGGCAGTTTCATGTGGAAAATTGTCTTCAATTTTGGATTCATCAGCTGGAGAATGGTCTCCAGCTGTGGCTACACGATTGGTTGAACTGGGACTACAATGCTGTCAGCAACAAGGCAGAGAAAGACCAGAGCTGACACCCACTTTGGTGAGGGAACTGGAGCAATTGCATGTTTCAGAAGACCGACCAGTGCCATCATTTTTCTTGTGTCCTATCCTTCAGGTGATTGAGGCTTTTGGGTATTCCAAAACTAAGCTTAATTGTAGAACCCCATTTAGTTTATTGAACAAGATGCATTTATTTGTGGAATTTAACATGGCTGAAATTCTGTGTTCCCTTTTCAGGAAATAATGCATAATCCCCAGGTTGCAGCAGACGGGTTCACTTACGAAGGGGAAGCCATACGTGAATGGCTGGAAAATGGTCACGAGACTTCTCCCATGACTAATTTAAAATTGAGTCACCTGCATCTGACGCCCAATCATGCACTTCGTCTTGCGATCCAAGACTGGCTTTGCAAATGCTGAAGCTCGTATTGATTCATTTATATACGTTGCAAATATCTGTAAATGTTAGTTTTGCATTCCTTTGCTTTATTGCAACTCCAGCTTCATCATGGGATCTCATTTAATGGTAGAGTTAGTTCTTTACTGGTCTTTCTGTTTTACAGAATCAGTCATTTACGATCAATCTGACATATTGTACTTAGAGTCGCCATTAAAGATTTCTATAGCTTGGGGAACTATTTACGGAACTGGATTGACTTTACTACTACCTTTAAGAGTACTGCTTTTAATCAAGTCTCTTAACCTTAAAGACATAGCGGTAAATAACCTGTCATCGTCTAAATCAGGAAATGAATAGGCCTGGCTAAAAAAGCAGGATCCTTTTTACCCAGCTTCGCTAATGTTACTGGACATGCCTGTCAGCACACTATTTGAAATGCCTTGAACTGGTAGGTTCGGTAATTTTGTCCTGTGGCCAGTGAAGCGAAGGTCGAATCTCAGCTTCAATTAAATAGTAGATACACGGGTATATTAATTGCTCGGTAAATGCTGGCTAAGCTGAAATACAAACGAAGTAATTGAGAACACAGTTTTTGCCCACATATACTAATAGCGTTGTAGACCTTCAAAATTATAAAGCGCCTTGTAGCTCTCCATACAGATTTTTATGTTATTGCTTCAAGTCTTCAACAGCCTTGTAGTATTCCATCTCTGGCGGAAAGCAGAGTAACAGAGGCATGCTTCTCTGTTGGATGGAAGGGGTGATCATCTTCTTCTTTGAAGATACCAATCCTGGAGTCTTCATTGCCACGATCCATAAGTGGATTTGATTCCCCTTTCAAGTTCCATTGGTGCAACTCGTCCCTGTTAGGAGCCACGTTTTCTTTTGCACTTGTTTCAGACTTCTGTGGCATCTGATTTTGAGCCGCATCTCCGTTTGTGTCAGAGTTTTGGTCTTCATGGCCGCTGAAATCAGAGTTACATCTGAGAAATGATGCTGATGATGATGATTGTTCAGATGAGCGTTGGCAGAAACTTCCAAACCCTTGAATGCCTCTGGATAGCCTGCGAGCTCGATCTCTCTCTTCTTTAAGAACCCGTCCTTCTTCTAGCAGCTTCAATATTCTATCTGCTTTCTTCCTGACGTTTAGACCCCAATTGAATCTGCACAATACTCCAAGTGAGTTCACAGCTTGGTGGCGTGGTGTCAAAAGAACAATAAAATCATGAGCGTGGAACTTCGAATTCAGATACTCCAAGTGAATAGACAGATACATACTTTTTTTTTTTTTTTTGCTAATGAAACATATAAAAAATATTCCAAGAAACGTACCCTGATTCATCGACATACTGAAAGGCGGTCATCTGGCCAATGGCATCTTTGTCATCCTTGAATTCTTGCGCAACACTTTCGGGTCCATGGGTCAACAGGTGCTCGATGACGATCAGAGAGTTATAAGAGGCCCTCCAGCTCTTCTTGTCAAATCTAGCCAGCCTGCTTCAAGATTATCTCACTTAATCATCCATTATCACTTGTCAATGTAAATAATTCCAAATATATAGAAAGAGAACCAGCCAAAGAAAAGAAAGAAAGGGCGAGAAACCTTCTGTGCAGAATCTCCACAATCCTCCAATAATCATCAACTTCAAAAGCAGCCTTTGAAATTGATCTCAGTGTTGGGGAATCTGGAGCCCACGGATTCCCATTTGTAGCCTCTTCTGTCATCCTGAGAGTGTCAAAAAAAAAAAAATCTAAAAAAGAAATAAAACCAGGGATCTAAAACACTTTGATTGGAAGAAGAAGGAATAATCATACAGTTGAGCAGGGGTAACATCAGTGAGAGCTAATCTCGCAGTCTTGATCTTTTCCTTGAGGAAGAAGGAAGCTTGTTTCTTGAATTCATGGAATATGGGCGTGCCCATTTTGGTATTGCAGTTAATTTCTCAGCAGGATGGACAAAGCTAAACTTGACACAGCAACCAAGTTTTATGAATCAAATGAGGTGGGACTCCATCCATTATAAAAATGGAGAAAATTGAATAGAAAATGGGAGTTGATGATGTACGGGAGGAGAAGAAATCAAAGGATAATATTGTATTAATAGAAGTTTGATATTTTCAAATCATGTGTTGTCCAAACGTGATTCTTTTTAAAAAATTATTTCCTGTGTTTGAAACTGGACACCCATGAAAGCTCTTGGGATGGTGGTTTAATTGCCGTTTTCCAAGAGGAGTTTTAATTTACAAGAGGGCAATTTATGAAAAGCTCCTGTGGAAGGTAGAAACTGAGGCACAAAGCAGCGTCGGATCAACGTTGGGTTAGATTACTAATCTCGTATCCATGGGCTCATAAGTCAATAACTCACAAACAATCAATTCAATTCATTTAATCACACAAATGGGAAACTCCGCCTAATTTTTTCTTTGACCTGAGAAAATCCGCCTAGTTGAGCAATGACTTCCTCAACGATAGCATCGTGCGACACTTGGAGGTTGTCATCAGATTCCCTTTCCTTCTTTCAATTCAGAAAATTGTCTTTGAATTGACCTGCTTTGTTATCTTTTTAATTATTTTCTGAATATGGATTATTTTGTAGGATGAACATAAAATTAACGGCCTACCCATTTTTCAATTATATAAATACAAATCCTTCTCAATATTCTTTTGTACAGCTCTCGATTTATTTTATATATCATTACTGCTTCTGTTGTCTTTGTTTTCCCCTTAAAATAAAATATGGCTATCCCCTAATATCCACCCTTTTATTCAAAGAATATACGGATTCACGTTTTTTAAAATGATAATTTTTAAAATAAAAAGTCTTTTTTTAAAACATAATACTTAAGATATTATTTTTATTTTAGATTCCATACCTATGACAATATTGTTCTTTAAAAAATATAAAAAAACATATATGGAAGGTCCAGCTAGCTCTCGCAAAAAGTGTCTACGAGATTGCAACTATTTAACCAGACCCATCTAATATATTGCTCATAAACAACTCTTCTACTCATTCATCGTATAAAGTTATCAAAGCCAAAAATATTACCATAACTCTATTACCCAGGCCCTTGAAGAAGACAAGATATCACAATTGGTGTAAGAGCAATGGTATCAGAGTTAACACCATCACCAGCACAAAATGCTAACAATGGTATCCCAAAAGCAAACAAGATGTTACAATTGGTATCATAGTAATTGTATTAGAGTCTAAATCTTTTGTGTTTTCTTATATCTCTATTTGCAAATGTGGCAACCTTAAGACCCCCCTGAAGCTGATTAACATGCCATTGATATAGATAATGTTTTTAATGCTAGTCACAAGCCTTACTTACTTTATTGGGAGAATTTCAAAAACAACCCACAAATCATAATTAATTTAAAATCAGTCCCAAAATATTATGAAATTTCAATTCAGACCCAAAGACCAATTTGAAATTAATTTTGTATGGTGAAATGACCAAATTGCCCTTGCATTTTTTTTCAAATAAAACTTTTTTTTTTTCTGTCCACCGGCAGTGAGGCCCATGCCGGAGCTTCGCCGTCGGCTCCACCCCAGCGGCTAACCTCCAGCGAGGGGCCTCCGGCGTGGGCCCCATCGAAGGTGACAAAAAAAACATTTTCTAGCTAAGGGGGGAGTGGGATTCGAACCCCCCTCCCCCAATTTGTGAAGAGGATGCC
>JBAGKO010000014.1:21129788-21152802 GCA_037177275.1 Acacia concinna
TTTTTGTACTTGACATTGTGGAAGTCTGCCTTCAGCTTCTTGTATGTGTTATTGTTGTTGCATGCATCCACTTTGACCTCCCCACCTTTATGTAGGACCCCAATAAGTTCTACCACATGTTCGCATCAATCCTAGCTGTCTTCCCCCTGATTATGAACTCATTTGTCGGGGGATCGTAGGCCTTAATTATAGCCACCAAAAGGTCTCGAGGGAGTTTCTTGCAATTTACATCAAGTAGACATGCTAATCTTAGCTGCCGTACCTTCTTGGCTAGCCCTTTGTGTGACTTGACATAAGATGTCATTTCATTAAATTGCTTCAGAGAGCAACGCGTGTGGAAAGTAACAAAATATTTCTTCTTCTACTTCTCTGGCCTTCCTTGTTTCACCCTTTCACTAAACTTTTTTTCCTCGGTAGACAACTTCCTCTATGCCTTTGAGGACTCCTTGCGTTGTTCATCGAAA
Organism: Acacia concinna; assembly: GCA_037177275.1. Classification (NCBI taxonomy): domain Eukaryota; kingdom Viridiplantae; phylum Streptophyta; class Magnoliopsida; order Fabales; family Fabaceae; genus Acacia; species Acacia concinna. The sequence goes on from JBAGKO010000014.1 coordinate 21,130,253, forward strand.
TCCTTGAACTTCTTCTCCTTCTCGAACTCACTATGAAACAATATATAGCCGTTCTTCATGTGTTGTACTTCTACCTCTACATTGTTCCCCTCTCTTTCCTCGCCCCCTTCATTCTGCCCCTATACTTAATCTGATGCCATATGTTTCTGTTGGAAAAAAACACTTCAATGTCATTTGAAGAACAAAGTTACCCCTACTAATATTACACATGACACTGACACGGAAGCACATCCTCAATCAAGCCATGGAATAAGATCTAGTCATATTGTGTCTCTAACCACTAACAAACAAAAAAAACAAAATCAAATCCTAAAATCTATCCACAGCTAATTCATGAGTATAGTCAAATTCATTACCAAATTGCTGAAAACCATTATGCTTCCAGTGAAAACCATTAGTCAAATAAAAGCCCCTGATTATCTTATAACAATTACTTAAACAACAAAATGAATGAGTATAACTTAATGAAGAGTGTAAATCAAATAAAATACCATAGAGAACAGGGAAATAAAAAAATGACAAACCTAAACTTAACTTGAATGAACCATGGAGTATGCCAATAGGAATGAAAACTAAACCAAACAATAGAGTATGCCAAAATGACCATTACAACGGTAAGTGCAGCAACAAAAGCCAACAAAAACCCACGCTAACAGTCATAGAAAAATTCTTTTTCAAAAGAATCCTTTCTTATAACATTATTTTTTTAATACTTGCTCTCTCTCAGTTAGAATAATGTAGAACGTTTTTGTATATGTATGGGCCTAAAAAGCCTATGTGTACTTCTATTTTTTGAAAATTTAAATGGGGCAAAGCATGAGCAACAATAAAATGATTATCACATATTGTACCAACTAGCACATTCAATTTAAGAAGTCAACGACACACACACAGACACTCACATAAACACACGTTTTCTATATGCTCAACACAATTATGCTATTAATATTTATGTAAATAACGATTTCTTTAAGTAGGAAATACAAATGTCACCATCTTCCATACAATGTTATAGAGAGAACATTGGTAGAAGATTCATGAGCTAGAGCAAAACCTAATGAAGTTTAATTATGCAACTACTGCAGGTTCTTTGTGAGTGCATGTGAACTGGGGGAAAACATTAACTACAGCCAACCATTTTAGTCCAACAATACATCAAACCACCTCAAAAATCAAACCTTTTACTGACAAATTATATGAAAACAGAAGGATGAATAATAACCTGTAAATAGAGTTTCGGACATGTTACCTTTGCCGATCGAAGAAATCACCGTCGAACAGGGTACAAGAACACTTTCATCCACTAATGCAGAAAACCTTTATCTGAGCTTTTCAGTTTGTTGCACAAAGCATTAGACCGACGAACTGAGGAATGTTGGCTTTGTTCCAGAAAGCAACCTACATTTGCGTTTTTTCAATTCCCTTTTCATCTTCCAACACTTGCGATGAAATTCGAACCCAAAAGAACAACAACTTTAGACCACTAGCAACACTGGTGAGGATGACCGACTACAAGATGCAAGAACGCAAACTTCGCCAATCTATCGCTACTGAAGACGATGGCTGCACAATCAACAAATCGTGATACCTTCACGCTCTGCTACTTGGGATTATTTGACCGGAAAAGAAATTAAGCAATAGGCTTTCTAGAACAAGAGTTGCAGAAATGATTTTCGAAAAATGGCGCAAATCCTTCACACTCTCCTCTCATGCTCCTTCTTGCGCGGTGCAGCCGGATTTGAACTCTCCCTTTCGTTTTCTCACTTTTATTACCCTAAGGGCAGTTGGGTCATTTTGTTCTAAGTTGCAAAACCCATAATGCACCTTTTGAACCATTTTGGGATTTGCAAAAGATAACATCCTTCCCTGAGTTTTGCAATTTCGCCAGGTATTTTACTGGAATTTTCCCTTATTAATTACTATTTAGGTAAAATTTTAATTTTATATTTGCGTGGAGTCATGGACCGATCAACATTATTTATGTCGTGATTAATTGATTGCTTTCATTTTATTTTTCTTTCTTTAGTTGCAGTTCCTTTTTCCTTAAAATGGAACTACCCCTCATTTTGTTTTTTTGGCGTGATGCTATTATCTTTTACTGGTGAATTGTGACCAAGATTTGAGGCAAAAAAGAATAAATTTGAAAATTGACCACTCTAAAAAATAGTGATCGACGCTAGTGCCTAATCCAAATAGTGGTATATTATCATTTAGTTTCCCCCCTTAAATACCGATAATTGACATTATCTTTTAACCAGTGTTATACCCTTACAATTACGTGAATTCTATTTATTATATATTTTTAACGTAATTTTTTTGTGATGAAAATGACTTTGGTGATTAAAGCGGATTAGTGACAATTATACACTAAATACTTTGAGGAAAAATCTTTACATCTAATAATGAGTTTTACATGATATTTTAGAAAATTTCTCTATAAATTACATTGTTTGTCATGTTGGTTTGTTTTTTGTCAGAATCAAATATTAAAATCTTGGTGTTATCCATTGATTTAACTCTCGATAAAGCTACATATAGCTAATTATGTGTGAATACAAGACTAGGTAGATTTAATCCAACATTAGTTATTGATTGTCCCTAACTCTTATTTATCATCATAGCAAACGATAGTATGTTGGAAAATTGCCTGCATGTCAATGTGAATGGGAGTTTAGGCTCGGATGGATTCAAATCCATTTGATGGATTAGAACCTCCTGCACTTGTACCGTTGAGCATGATTGCTTTAATAAAGTGTTTTCCAAGAATTATGACCCTCAGCCTAATACAATTATTGCATAGTCCAACACCTTGCTCTACATTTCTTACAATCATTATGGGTACTCCAATTTTTAGTGCAAGCCTATGTGTAGGCAAGCCTGAACATTTTATTATGTTCAAGGACTTTGTAGTGTACAACTCTTGAAATGAAGCATATTGTTGACTTAGGATTAGAACTAAAATATTCAATATCACCAAGCAATAAAACACACATGCAGTCGTTGATTTTCTCTACAACTTCTACGATTGGTGATAAAATAGCTCCATTAGTAAAATATTCAAAATTAGACAAATGTTGGTGGAAATCTGGATATGTGGCTTCGATGAACGATTGCAGAGGATCATAACAGTCTAGAATTAAAAATTCTACCAGTATTTGTATTTTTGCTATTCCATTGTAAAAATTGTTTTTAGCTTTGAATTATCTTGGGCAGAACTTGAAGGTAACCTCATGTTCTTGGTAAGTTGGAAAAACTTACAATGACCCCATAAATGAGAAGAGTTTATGCTCAAACTAACAATAATGACATAGCTACCTCTTGGGATCATAGGCAATATTTGTCTCAAATCCCTTCCTATGACAATACATATGCCACCAAAAAGACGATTGTACTTCACTTTATCTCGTCTAATAAATAGCCTCTACACAAAACTGTTTACCATTGGGGCTTCATCCCAAACAAATAATTTGGCACACTTGATGAACTCACATAATGGTGAACTTTGTGGTATATTGCACATAGAGTCTTCATTGACATTTATTAGAATTGCAAATCCTAAATGCACAGTCCTTCCTGAAGGTAGCAAAGTTGCTGGTATTCTACTTGATGCCATATTAATCAATACTCCTCCTTGAGATCTAACTAATGCTATGAGTGTATTCCATAAGATAGTTTTTCCAATACCACCAAGCCGTAGACAAAAAAGAACCCATTAGTAGATTGAATCATTGCATTCATTACATGTTGGAATATATATATATATTTTGCTCATCTGTCAATGATGCTGCCAATGTTTTCGCTTCTCTCTTGCGCATTTCTATGTCAAAATTTAGTTCCTATTTGTTTGAAAAAGCTTCTCAATCTCAATATACTAACTTGTTGCTTGTCATCATCAGTAATATTCAAATATGTTTCTTTAAGAAAACAATTATTAGATAAATTAATAAAGATATAATAGACATCATACTTATTTGAATTGCAAAAAAGAAAATCGTGTTTGTATTTATTGGCATATTGTGGATAATTTCAAGGTACATACAACATGTCTTCACATAAGAGTTTTTTAGTTTGTTTCCACACCATGTATAGTTGGTGTATCATTTGATTTGTCCCTTTTGAATAATAAGAGCTTCAATTCGATCACCTTGTTTGCATTGAATAAGTAAGATTAAGAGCCATGAATACAAGCACAATATCTATTTATTCAGTTGTACATCGACTAAAATCATACAAACTTTCCAAACCTCAAATGGTGGTTTTTTCTTTGCCACTATTGATTTTCTAATCACTTTAACTATAATGCACTAGGTTTCATTATTATCATTGACATATTTGATTAGTTCAAGATCATTGTTTGCCATCCCCTTTGCAAACTCTACTAAGTGATAATATTTTGCTATGGTCTATATGGTTATTAGTAGTCTAAGGTTTCTTATCAGTAGCTGCTTTAATAGTGGTCTATTCCTCAATCGTGCACATTTAATTTATGATTGATTAATCGATTTGTTAAATTAAGGAAAAAAATATCTCAAAAAATATTTATTATTGTAAAAAGTAACTAAAATAAATTGTTAATAAAACACCTTAAATAACTTGTGTGCGTGTAAATGTGTGTGCGGGTGTTTAAGTAATTAATGTGTTAAATTAAAGAAATAAAACACCTCAAATAACATTAGTTATTTTAAAAAATACCTAAAATAAAATAACATGTTGTTTTTATTAATTTAAATAATATAATTAGTTATATTATATAGAGAAAGATATTAAAGAAACAGTACAATCAATTGATTTGGAAAGAAAGGTATCAAAGGAACAATACAATCAATTGGTTTTCATTAATTAATTTCTTTAATTAAAATAATTAGTTATGGAGATCAATAGTTATAGTTCATGAATAATTCTTAAAAATAGAAATCTTGATTGATTTGAATAAGATGAAATATAAAAAGGAGGATCATTCTAATATCAAAGAGAATCATTTTGTGATAGGGTGCATTCATTAAAATTAATATATAGTAGAATGTACATGTTTTTATTCTTATTATATATTGGGTTAAGATGTTTAAATAGCTATCAATTTTTTTCAAAAATAAAAAAATAATCATGAACTATTTTTTAGAGCAAAAGTAATCATGAACTTTTAAAAATGGTACAAAACTGTTAAGTTACTGTAGCGCCGTTAATTTTTTATGAGGGTTTTCTACCGTAACTTAATAGTTTGCTACAATAAGTTAATGGTTTTGTACCATTTTCGGAAGTTTATGGTTACTTTTGCTCCAAAAAAATAATTTATGATTATTTTTGCACTTTTGAGAAAAGTTAATGGCTATTTTAACACATTAACCCTTATATATATAGTTTCAATTTTTGGTTATTTAATTTTAGAAATTATTTTTTTCAACCATCTAACATTAACGCGGTGAATTTCAAATGATAATTTTGTGTGTGAATCATTATCATTATTATTATAACTATTTTTTAAAAAAAATAAACTTAATATGGTAGAATTCAAGAATGTTTTGTTAATATTTAAAATTAAAGGATCAAAACTGTGTTTTATCTATCATGCACAAGCATTGAAGCATAATAGGTTTTTCTTATCACTAATTTTTATATAAAAAAATAAACTAAACTTAATATGGTAGCATTCAAGAATGTTTTGTTAATGTATCGAGAAAAGAATGTTTTGTTAATATTTAAATAAAAGGATCAAAGCTATTTTTTATCTATCACACACACATTGAAGCATAATGAGTTTTTCTCTTCACCAGACCAGAATGAGTTATAAGAAGAAATATGAAAAATTATCATTCTCACCAAAATTTACACCCCAAATAAAAAGGTAATTAGTTATATCATTTAAAGAAAGGTATTAAAGAAACAAAATATTTAATTGATTTAGAAATCTTGGTTGATTTGAATAAGATAAAATATAAAAAGGAGAATCATCTAGCATCATTATGTGATAAGTGCATTCATTAAAAAAGTTATTAAGCAAACAATATAATCAATATTTAATTGATTTGGAAAGGTATATCATTTAAAGAAAGGTATTAAAAAACAAAATATTTAATTGATTTGGAAAAAGCGCTATTAAGGAAACAATATAATCACTTACTCAAATAAAGAAACTTTGTATTTTTTATTTGTTATAATCTCTAATTAAAGTAAATAAATAATTCTTAAAAATATAAATATTAATTAGGTTTAAATATATTACCCGTTTCATGCCTCGTTAAGCGAGTCACACAATTTTTTATATTATAAATTGATTTTATCATTTAATTCCTCGTTCCAACAAAATTACCATAATAATGAACACCAAGACAATTAATACATGGGTAACGTGGCTCCAAACTTATTTAGCACAGTTAATTAGTTGGATTGCTTGTGCTTAAGGTGCAAGGAATCTACTGTATAGATCAAAATTTTGCATGTGGTTTTAAAATAAATCACACAATAACAGTGTAGGCAAACAAAAAATTGCACAATATGAGATAAAAAGTTAGTCGGTTGCATACTTGCATTGCATGATTTAATCTATAAATTAAAAAAACCAAACAAAAAAAAAGGGCATTAGTGCATTACTGGAAATGGGGCGTGACATTAGTACGACGGCGTGAGAGGTCTGGCCACTCGCTCCGTTTTCCTACGTATCAGCACAGGCCAGAGGCCACAGGGGAGACGCAACGACTCCTTTGGACATTCCTCTCCAAGTTTGAACCAAAACCCTCTTTTTTTAACGCCATTTTCGCTTCGCTGGTGTTTGTTCGAGCCCTTCACACCCCACTCTTCCCTCTATTTCTCTGCTACCCGCTCCTACTCTCCCACACGTTTCTGGTTTGCCTTTTTTATTCTGCAGAGTCTTGAGCTTTTGGTTTTGATTTTTCAATGTAACTTGCTTTTTAAGGAAATTTTTTCCCCCCATTACTATACTTTCTTGCTTCCTGCTTCACTGTTACTCTATGTTTTCTCATTCGTTATATTTATGAATACATTCTCTGATCGACGTCATTTATTTTGAACAGCTCCGGAAGCCTGTTTACCACCGTGAAGACTTTCTAGTTCCAGGTTCACAATTTCACTCCGTCAGGTACATAACGTCAGTTCGACTCCTCTATTTCTTCCCCTAGTTTGCTTTTCTCATTCTTCGGGCTTTTCTTAGTCTACAAGCTTTGCCTGACATTCGCGGACAGAAGTGGGCGCTGGTGTTAACGGCCGTTCTTTTGATTATCTCCTAGTATTGTTCAAGCTCTGTTCGTAGTGCTGTTGATATAATATTTAAGCTAAATAAAGATGTTATTCTTGTTTTTCCTATGTGTCCTTCTTTCATTACTTTACCTGGGGCGTTTTTATGCACATTTCAGTTGCAATTGTCCGGTATGTCAGATCATATGAGTAAATCTGAGTTGAAGGACTATGAGTATAAATACTATAAAGGACTGAAGGCTGGTGAGTTTCGACTTAAAGTCTCTGATTCAACATATAGGTGCCCCTTCTGCCATTCGAGTAGTAAGAAAGATTACCACCTGAAGGAGCTTTTTCGACATGCATCAAGTGTTTGCGAATCAAGGAGCTCGAGTTTAAGAAGCATAGCTCGGCACTCGGCTCTTGAGCATTACATCGAAAGATATCTTAAACCCGTTCCCAAATTTGATTGTCCAAAGCCTGAGCCTGTTCCCAAAATTGATTGTCCAAAGCCTGAACCTGTTCCCAAAATTGACCGTCCAAAGCTTGACAGAGACCAATTGTTTGTCTGGCCTTGGATGGGTATTGTGGCTAACATTAAAACTCAATTGAAAGACGGACGGCATGTTGCTGAAAGTGGTACCAAATTGAAGGAAGAACTTTCAAGAAAAGGATTCAATCCAGTGAGAGTTCATCCATTGTGGAATCGCTGGGGTCACTCAGGTTTTGCTATTGTAGAGTTTAACAAAGAATTTGATGGTTTCAATAATGCTATGGATTTTGAGAAGAGCTTTGAAGTAGATCAATGTGGTAAGACGGATTATATCAAGACAAGAAACCGAGGGGATAGATTGTATGGATGGGTGGCTCGTGATGATGACTACCATGCGAAGAGTATAATTGGTGATCACCTTCGGAGAAATGGGGATCTAAAATCTGTTACTGATAAACAATCAGAAGACAAGAGGAAGGAATCCAAGCTTGTCCATGGTTTAACTCAAACTTTGGAGAAGAAGACTATGGAATTGAAGGAGGTCCAAAGCAAATACCATGAGACTAATGATTCCCTAAGTAAGCTGATGGGTGAAAAGGCGGACCTGGTTAAATATTTTAATAATGGTATGTTGAAACTTTGAACTTCGAAGCTTATTTTTCTAGTTTTTATGAGTTATTCTTTGACGGTAGTTTGCCTTATGTTTACTGTGCCCATGCAGAGATAACGAACATGCAGAAGAGGGCCCGTGATCATGCTGAGAAGATCCTTAGGGATCATGAGGAAGATAGACTGCGTTTGGAAGCCCAGAGGAAAACATTGGAGAACCTTGAGAAGGATTTGCGACACCGTCAAGCCCAAAATGATACTGAGAGACAAAAAATACTTAACCAGAAGAAAATGGTATACTTTTCCCTTTAAAATTTGTGGATAAGCTGGTATAATTTTGATGCCGTGATCCCTCCTGCTGCCTTACATTAATAGATATGATGCCCTTCGTTTTCCATCCATCCCGCAGAATGAGAGGGCAACAATGGAGCAAAAGTTGGCTGATCAGAGAGTGATGTGTTTAGCTGACAAACAAAAGGCATGTATTCCATTTTCTCTTTCTTTCCATTCCTTTGAATGTGATTGTATTTTCTCTTTTTTGTTTGTTGAATTATACAGAAGCGTTTCAGTTTTTCCCCCTTCTGGTTTCCACCAATCCATCAATTTCATATTCAATGGTCTTACATTGCAGAAAGAAAAGGAAGAACTGCATAAAAGAATTCTTGATCTGCAAAGAAAACTTGATGACAAACAAGAGCTGGAATTAAACATCCAGCAAATGAAAGGAACTCTGGGTGTTCTGCAAGAAATGAATCACATGGGCGAGGATGAGGATATTAAGGTGAAGAAAGAAATGGATAAAATTATAGAGGATCTGAAGGATAAAGAGGAGGAGTTGGAAGCGGTGGAAGAACTGCAACAAACCCTTATAGTCAAGGAGCGTAAAACCAATGACGAATTGCAGGATGCTCGCAAGGAGTTAATAAATGTATGTATTATTTTTCTTACACAAGGAAGTGTCAATGGTCTTGCTGGCGTTATTACATTATAGGCCTTCTACTCCCATCAAACAGTCGGATACTCAACATGGGAATCCCGTTTACTAATTATTTGCCCAACACACAACAAAGGATTTCAATTTGTGTGGAATATTTGGACAATCTCAGAACAATACACTTTTGAATTTGCAACTTGCATCTTATTTTCTTGAAAACATTTCATTTGTAATGAAGCATAAGACCTAGGGTAGGGTGCTATCAAGGACTATATTTATCTCGTTTTGTGTGTATGTGTGCGGTTTTGCAGTGGGGAGGATTCTGATCTACTTGTTTTGTTGTTTTTCTTCACTTGAATAATTCTTACTTTAGTCTGGAAAAAGATGTCTTCAAAGTCTGTTTCATTACCAAACTTTGTTGTTGCTTCCATGGCATTTTCTTTTGTAATTTATTTGTAGTCGAACTTACTTGCTTACAGAACTTTGTTGTTGCTTCCATGGCATTTTCTTTTGTAATTTATTTGTAGTCGAACTTACTTGCTTACAGGGGATAGAACATTTGAGCACTCGCCCTGGTAATAGTAATATTGTTGTTAAAAAAATGGGAGAACTGGACCAAAAGCCATTTGTAGCTTCAGCTAAGGGAAAAGGTCCAGATGATGAGGTATTAGCAATACAGTTGTGCTCGCAGTGGGAGGCAGATCTAAGAGATCCAAACTGGCACCCCTTCAAAAATGTAGAGGATGAACGTGGGAATCTGAAGGTACAATGATCCTAACTATCAAAATAATGCATCTTGTGAGGTGGAATTTCTATTTATGTTTATCATGCCATGTTCACCGAAATTGCAAGCCCTGGAAATATTTTTACCGTGAATTGAGAATTTAGGCCTTATTCATATCCAGCTATATTCCATTATCTCATTCTTGTAAAGGTTTGATTCTTTTCCTTGAAACAAAGGGGCGCTAAGCCCAAAGAAGATACAAGAAAACCAACATGGAAATTTTTTTGCTAAGAAATGGACTCAATAATACAATGGTTGCATTCTTCATTGACGCCGTTGCTGGCGTGATCACTTGCCTCGCTCATAGAGGCTTCTCGTGGCTGATGACAGCAGTTTAGGATAGTCATATCATAACCCATAGAATTTTCGTCCCTGATTCTTCAGAACACTACCAGTATGTCCAAAATGCCCACAATGAGAATAGAACACTTGAAGCCACTCATGGTCAATCGCAGACTTCCCATCCTTTGATATGAAGGCCGGTAGCAGGGATTTGGTAAAGTTGATTTGCACACTCAACCTTGTACACCTCCCTGGTTTGTTGTGAAATTGCAAGATCTACGTTGATAGTTCTCCCGATATAGTTACCAATGCTATGTAGATCCATTCATCATAGTATAACAGTAGTATATCTGGCAGATGGACCCAAACATGGCATTCTTTAGTTGATGCTGTCATGAGGCTTCGTTCGATGTCCGAACTCCACTGTCCACTCCCTGATGGGAAATTGTTTGTCGAAAAGCATCCGGAGGCCACTCTTTCGTATAAACTCCGACATACTTAATTTTCTTTTTGAGCGCTCCACAGTAAGTCAATAACCCTTCCTCCGTGTATAGACCCTCGTCTAAAGCATTACAGATTCAACCTCCTGCAGGCTGCAGGCCTTCTTGATCAATGTCATCATCCCCTGGCCTCGTAGATTAATATTTTCTTCATATCTCTTGTCAGTATGAATATATATATTTTCTTCACACCAACATCTGCAGATTGACTTTGAGTGTTTTGCTACAACAACATAGTCTTGCGGTACACTGGAGGTCCTCAGCAGAACGGACAGGACCTATGTCACCACAACCATAACTCTGTTCCATGCTCTTTTAGATTTGGAAGATACCAAACTTGTGAACTCACAGAACGAGAGACCCATTCCAGCAATTCTACGCTTGTTTTGCTTTTACCTTTCATATCATGTGCAATATGGCTGAGTAATATTGTGCAGATATGTCATTAAATGAATGGTTACCCGTAGATAATCATGATAATTGCTTTCAAGAAATTTCAGGATGATATTGCAGGCAAAAAAAGGAAGCCTTGTATTTTGGCGGTACAATATTTGATGTATGCAAGACGATATGCACTGTTAAATATATGTTGGTGCAAGCTACTGATTGCTGACGAATCGTTCTGAAGTTTATTTACATGTAACATTATTTAATTTACTTTGGTTGTATTATCCAGGAAGTTGTCGACGAAGAAGATGATAAACTGAAAGCTTTAAAGAATGAGCTTGGGGATAATGTATTTGGAGCGGTGACCAGTGCCCTGTTGGAGTTAAACGAGTACAACCCTAGTGGGAGATACTCAATACGCGAGCTCTGGAATTCAAAAGAAGGGAGGAAGGCTTCGTTACGGGAGGGCATTAAATATTTACTAAACCAGTGGAGGAACCAGAAGCAAAACCTTAAGAGGAAGAGAGCCCAACACCCCTTTTTTTTATGAACCCTTCGGACTCAGAATTGATTTGCGCATCTATAATTCATTTTTTACAGAACTAGAGTTGGCCCGTAATTTCACAAGGCCCATGCTTGGAATGCACAAAAATTTTCATGCTGAATATTAATTCTCTCATGACAAATATCGAGATCAGTTTTTTTTTTTTTCCGGCTGAGCACCAATATCAGTTTTGGTATCCACTGAATATGCTGTCATATATGCATTTGTTTTTGCCCAAGTTGTCATATATGCATTAAAACTAGTCTATCATTTTTGTTTCATAGCAGTTGCATCGCGTCAATTTTGTCACCTTTATTCAACTGGGATGCCTCCAGCAAACGACTCGTTTTAGGTCAAGGGCTTAATGATTTTTTGGCCTGCAAGAGGTTTTCAGAACTTAATATGATCAGATAATTTTGTCCCAAGTAATAAAGCAGGCCTTTATAGTGCATATCATCTATGTTGCCAACAGCCAGAGCCTTTTCACGGTTGCCAAAATCAACTGGCGGTCCAGATTCGAAGTCTATTGAGCCGATTAACTGATTCTGAACTTGAAATGCCTCATAGCTTCTCTGCTCAAAGCCCCTGATTAAGCCCTCACCATTAAAGTTCTAGTTGACAGTTAAGGATTATTCTACATTCAGGCGATAAAGGGTAAAAGTTACTTGGATATTTTTTGCAGTAACCGCATCTTGCAAAATGCATAGGTTTCATTTCATAAATGAATGAACTCTTCACTGTTTCTCGTCCATGAATTTCAAAGAAAACCACAGCTTAGAGTACTTCAGTGATAGCAAAATCTTGAATATTAATTATTCCCAAAAAGAATAGCAAATAAAAGAAACCACGCTGAGCTTGTCAATTGGGATCTAGTAATAGATGGATTGTCAAAGGAAAAAAAAAAGAAAAGGTAAAGGTGAACTATTTTCTTAGGGGTAATTAGCACTCTAATATATTTAAATGGGTGCAATAAACACCTTCTATTAACAGACACATAAACTATCTTTTTTTCCATAGCCACGGCAGTATTAAAAACGCCACATGAGTATTTAATATGCCAGTTAATTTTTAATTCAAATGGCACCTGCATTTTTTTTTTTAAAAAAAGTTCTATTGTCTTGAATTTCAATTAATTCTATAAACACGATGAGCTTTAACAAAAAATGAAGTGTTGAAAGGAATAAAATTTTTTTTGGGGAACTTTTGTTTTTCTTTTTAATTTAAAAAGTGTCTTAATTATAATTAGTTGGCATATTAAATACTTAATGCTAACATAATTATAAAGAAAACAATAGTTTATGTGTTTGTTAATGAAAAGTGTTAATTGCACTTATTTAAATATATTAGGATGGTAATTGCACTCCTAAAAACTTTAAAGTACTAATTGCACCTCAGAAAACAGTTTAAGGTGATAATTGCACTCCTATATTCAAAAAAATAAGGTGCTAAACACAACCTCAACCAAAAAAACAAAGGATATAACATAGACTCAAAGTATACTTTCAATAAGTGAATTCTTTTAGTAAATTAGTTTACATACAAATCAATGTGAAATGGTCATGAAATCAAAAGAATCTCAGGAGTGAAATGAGAAAAAAGAGGTAAGTTATCCAAAACCATGCCCCACTTTTGCCTTTAAAACTTTTGTAGAGGTGGTAGGTAGGTATCCTAAGTTGGATGCCCCAATCCATCCTTTGAAGCAAAGGCTGGTGGTAGCATGCAACAGTAACACCACCCACCCCCTAATTACTTGCAATTCATTAGAGCAACAAATAGCATTCTCCTTCTGCACATTTTGATGTGACTTTTTTTTATTTGCACTCACGGGAGCACCATCATCTTTATATTTATATGCTTTTGTCTCCTGCATGCTTTCTTCCATTTTCCTCACTGTTCCCTGATTCTTTTTCAATGTCTGGCCTCTCCCCCATCATATAATTGCACAACATAATGCTCTTTCCTTTCTACTCCCCCAATAATGCAAAATGATAGCAACACGACAAATGAATGCTCACAGCTTTCACAGTTTTGAAAAGTCATATCCACATTCTCGAACAGAGCAGTTATCCTGGGATTTTCTCTCTAATGAGCAGAACGTGCCCTGCTTTGTGCTTTCTCCCCCCCCCCACTATTCTTAGTGGGTCTGTTATTAAATGGCCTCCAGCCCTTTTTGCTCTCCAGGTTCCCTTTAAATCAAGTAACCAACTTGATGGAGATGGGATATGAATATCTTTTAATAATGTATGCATTTAATCCTCATTGCTCTGTTTTTAAATATTCCATCTGTTTTTATGGTGGAGTAGTTGGGATCTTGATGGCAAAGGACAAGTCTGCCCATCTAGTTACGCATAAACAAGGGAAATCATCAAATCAACATAACAATAGTGAATCAAACAAACCATATCATTGAACATTCCCATTTAACTGTAAGTTAACTAACAACAGGACACATGCTTACATTACATATATATATTAATTAGCTGCGGGCTACCACTTTGCTTAATTAGCCGCTTCAGCATTCCCTACACTTTTCCCCCTTTCATGTATAGTTACTCTCAACGTACAAAGTAGAGCCCCACGCCCCTACCCACCATAAAACAAAAAGTCAACAAGTCGTGAATCACTTTCTCACTCCTTTCTTTTTCTTGTTTTTTTTAATAACTTCTCCCCGGTCTTCCAAAACAGCCAGTCAAAAAAAACCATTCCCTATGAAAATTGGCAGTCAAACTGGAGAAATAGTAACACATGAAAATTTGGGCTTTTTCTTTAAAATAATACGGAGTATTTTTTAAATAGGGCTTTTTTCATCAGACCCGAAAATTCTTCCCGGTGAAAGTTTGACCAAATTGCCAGTGAGGAGGAGCGATGTTCCATGAGGTGGAACTGCGTCTGTCACTGGCAGAAACCCTAAACGACAGCGCTTGACCGACCAACACCGCGTTTGACTGCCAATTCTGTCCCCAGTTTCTGCTCATCGGCATCCACTCCGTCCTCGTCCCCTTCACGTACACCCTCACTAAATCCCCTGCACCCGCAACGTTGCTGACGAGCACCAAATTGAAGTATCTGAACCCATTGATCGTGAACCTTATCCCTCCTCGCTTTCTGCATGGCACCCTGCAAAAACACAAACCCATACACAAAAGTCACTCAATGTCCGAAGCATGAGTAGAAAGGTTGAAACTTTAGAGGTGAAAGTGAGAAGTAGAAAGTGGGGTTACCGGCGGTAGGCGACGGGGACAATGCCAGCACGGTACTCGGCGATCTTGAGGAACATAGGCATGGCGAGATCGAAGTGAGGGCGGGGAGGGTTGCACCAGCCGCCATTGTCGTTTGGAAGAGCGTAGTTTGGCGGGCAGAAGTTAGTGGCCGTGATGAAGATGGATGGGCTGCCTGAGTGGCACCACTGTCTGTCGTTTGCACACTTAATCTCAAAGCAAGCACCGCAGCTGAAGCCACTGTTGAACAGTGCGGTGCTCAATGCTGCTGTGTTAACTCCGTACCCTTGGCTGTACAGATTACCATACCCACACGCTCCACCTGTTCAGCAAAAAGACCTTACATTAAGTTCCTCATCGGCCATCTTACCGGAAACAGGAACAACACAGTGCTGCTCCTCTGTTAGCAGAGAAATTGCAGTGAAGAAATGGTTTTTTGAGGTACATTGTAAAGATAGTAAGTAATACAGAGTCAGTACTCATGAAACAACTAAAACAAGCTACATTTGAGCCCGCATCTCGCAGTCTGACCAGAAAAAGATGGAGAACAGAGTGTTGCTCTGTTATGAAGAGTGTAAATGCAGGGGGAACGCTGGTTGCTTGGGTGCACAGCGAGTAACATAATTTGAAGTGACATTATGTGAAATGGAGTTAGAGAGTACAAACCCATAGTGCCGGAAGCATCGGATCCTCCATAGAAAGTAGCATGAGCGGACTGCCAAGCACCACCAGCGTAAACACCAGGGATTCTGGCTTCAATCTGGCAGAGGAATGAGAAGAGAGAGGCAATGCAGAGCAGAATGGGGAGAGCCATGGTGACGGTGAGCGAGTGAGTGAACACTAGGGAAGAGGGCAGAGGGAAGAAGATGAGGAGAGGGAGAGAAGTGGGTGGGGGTACTTATGGAGGAAGGAGGGGGAGGGGTAACGTGAGATTTTCCAAAACTTCATTTTCCATTTTTCATTACTCATTATTCATTATTGAATGCCATCTTAGTTGTAAACTGGTAGCACTTGATTTGTGGGAGACTTGCTGGTACTACTACTTTGTACGCTCTAATTACTAATGAGCCAGCCAATCACGAAAATCCCTTTTCTTTTTTCTAAAGACAAGGGACAAATAAGTCAACAAAATCTAGTAGTGCAAAGTAAACAACGCATGGGAAGGACAAAACGAGGCCATGGAGCTTTTGGGGAATAGGGAAAAGGGAAGGGTCAAAAGCGGGAAATCATGGATAGAGAGTAGGGAAGAAGGTGAAATAATAATAATCAAATAAAATAAGAACAGAGAGGGGGAGGGGCGGTATTGGTAAAAGTGAGTACGTAGAGAGAGGGAGGGGCGTGATGAGCGGCTTGGGGGGGAGGTGGGCCCAGAGGAGATTTGATGGGGTGTGGAGAGGATCCAATCATATGCTTTTTTGAATCTTTGGTGGAGGGATGGTGGGTCCCCCATAGCTCCCGTGATCATCGGCCCTTAGAGCCCGCTTTCAATATGAGTGGGCCCGATGCTTCAAACACAACCCTACCTCCATTCCCACACCCACACACACTGCTCACTTGCCTCCTCATGTTCCTGTCCTGTCCCGTTATGAAAGTAGTACGAGTAGTATAGTAATGCACGTTACAAGAGTGAGTAGTTAGCCACATCGGATACCCCAAATACCTAAGAGAAGATTATGATGAATGCGTTTGTCTTTTTAGGAAGCTTCTCAGCTAATTTAGTCAACACACCTCATGAAAAGGAGGGAAATTGTGAATTATGTCCGTCATGTTAGGTTATATTTACGGACACACATTAATTTGAGCCTTTGTGACTAACATGGGGGGGTTCATGTGGCACTACTGTATTTGAAATGAAGTTGTTGAAGCCCTAAAACAAATGGAGGGACACGATGCAGCCCCCCACTAAGCCCAATTTGTGTAATTGTAATAATTAGGTTTACTCATTTCGAAATATGATGATTACCAATTGAGAAGTTGTCATGTGAGGGGGTGGGGGATTGTCACTGTTAATGGGTCATGTCGTGACCAGAGAGACCCATAATCCCTTAATAATGTGATTTTATGTTTTTAATTAGTGTGATTTTCTGTATTTATGCATGCCTTCACAGAACTGACTTGTTAAGATTTTCTGTATTGATCTATAGTGATGGTAATGGTGATATTTTGATGGTACATTTAGTGATTTACTCGATTTATGAATTGATACCACATTTCTTAAATATGAATAAAAATAAAATGAATTTGGATGTTGGGGTTCGTGAATAGTGAAGTCACATCCAATATAGGAATCTCATTTGCCTGCGCTTTCTCTTTCTCCAAAAAGGCAAATAGGATAGCCACAAACCCATGTGATGTGCATCCAACTCAACTCCCCACATGGTATGCGTGGCCCAATCATAACCCTCCACGTCTCAATTCTCTGTCTTGACATGGACGCTCCCATTACCCGCCAGAATAGGGTCCTTCCATTCGTGAGAAATATTTTGGGCAAATTGTAATTTGACCTTTAAGAATAAAATTTATGATCAACTAGCTTAATTAAATCCTGTAATTACAATAAAGTCAGGTAAAGTTGTTAATAAAATTTATAGAGTTGTTAATGACAACTCCTGAAAGTATATAGAGTTTTCAATTAGAATTTTATTACAATTACATGATTTTTAAGACCGTTTAACCATAAATTCCTTTTCCTATAACTAAATCGCAATTTTCTCAAATGTTTTTTAAGAAAATCAAGCAAGAGTCCCTAATTTTAATAGGGCTCTTTTATATTTAAAAAAAAGTATCAAGACTTCAATTCAATTAAAAAAATTTATGAGATTGTTTGGTCATATTTTATCTTAGTTGAGACGTTAAAACAATTTTAAAGTGGCAATACAGAGTATAATGTTTGGTCAAAAAAAGAATACACAGTATATATATGAAGGCTTAAGGTTCATTTTTACCCTGAAAATTTTTGCAGAAGGGCACTGGGCACTTAGAATTATTTTTTTGAGCAATGTTACCCCGGAAGTAACAAAATTGAACAATATTGCCTTAGAAGTAACAAAATCGTAGCAATGTTACCCAACTCTAACAAATCTAAACAGTCAACCCTTAGTTTGACCAATTTTACTAAGTTGTTTTTTGCCAGAGCATTATATTGTTGAAAGAAAACAATTTTTCACCCAAATGTGCACTTGAAAGAAGTTCAAATCCCACCTCTTTTACAGCTGAGTGATTGGAGAAGAGGCTCCAGGTGGATGAGTTTTGTTTTTTTTTTAAAAAAATCTTAGGTTGAAAAAAAAAGGTGAGGTGGAGCCATAAGGATGCCAACTCATTTTAATTAGTCAAAGTAACAGTTAACTGTTTGGATCTGTTAGGGTTGGACAAATTTGCTACAATTTTGTTACTTTCGAGGAAACATTGCTCAATTTTGTTACTTTTAAGGTGACATTGTTCCAAAAAAAACTTTCAGATGTCTAGTGGTCCTCCGTGAAAACTTCTAAAGCAAAAATAAACCTTCACCCACTAATTAATATTTGAGTCCTTATCTAATTACGTTTACCACGTTTACGTGCAGAAAGCAAATATGTAGACTGCAGTGAAATAATATCAGGTGACATAGATTACTATTTGACAGTAGAAAAACATGACTAGGAAGCTTGCAACAAGTCTAAATATAAAAGTAAGCAGTTAGCATCCAACACGAACCTTGGAACGGGCAGCTCTTCATCAATTAAAATTTAAAACAATTATCCCCCCATCAAAAACAAAAACCAAAAATAAAAAAAGTCAAACAACTAACCCCAAACTCAAACAAGGGAACACATCACGCAACTGACTACGTTCATTGTGGCTAGAAGGTGACAGGTGAAAAGATAAAGACCCCCTTTATTATTTCATAAATTAAGGCTAACCCTAACGTCATTCGAGTTCAACAATTTCATGATCATACCTAAATATTAATTTTCCTCTCCTTTCAAAAATCTAAAGTATATTTTTAGGGTTAAAAGATATTTTTATCTTGAAAGTTTTCATCCAAGGGTGATTTTGCCTTAAAAATTTTTTGAAGAGTAATTTTTTTTTGAAAGTTTCAAAAAATGAGGAAATTCGCCCTTACCGTTAACCCTATTAATTTTGACCGTTAATTGATCAAATATATTGAATTGTCAATCCATATATAATTTCTTTTAAGATGAAAATTTATCCTACAAGTAGATAAAATATAGCAATTTTACCCCTTGCCGGTACAAATGTTAATGACCAACATTAATAATTTTTTTAACTACTTAAGTTAGTTTTTTAACTATTAGAGTATTGTTCATTTTCTATTACATTTCTAACAAAATTACCCTTCAAAAACTTCCAGACACTTATTTCTTTTCAGAAGTTATTTTGGTGGCAAAATTGTACTTTACAACGGCAAAGAACAAACAAAGGAAGATTCAAGACTAGAAGAGGTTGAGCAGGTTGAGGGTACGCTTCTACCATTGCCTTCGTCATGTATGGATTATGGAATACTGAATTCAACCTTGCTAGTATTGAGAATTCGGGCCAGCTCGTGAGTTACGGCTTGATCCAAGCCCGTTTAACCCATTTCTAAACGGGCTGGCATTTAGCGAGCCCGAACCCGCCTATTTTTTTTTAAATTTTTTTAATATTTATCATTTTTTATTTCCACTTCTTTTTTCTTTCACTCACTCATATTATACTCTATTTATTTTATACATTTGTATTATGCAACTATTTTTTATTTTTACCTTTATTTTTTTCACCACTTATATCACAAAAATATGTAAATTTCTTTCTTTTAAATTTAATAATAGTAGATTAAATAAATATAATATGAAAATAATGATGTTACATAAAAAGTATAAGAAAGTTATTAAACACAATATTAAAGATAAGGGAATAAGAGTATTTGACTCAAATAAGTGATTTTCAATTATAAAAATAATTAAAAAATAAAAAAAAAGGGTTAAACAGGCCAGCTAGCCTCAACCCATGGGCTAAACGGGCTGACAAAATGCCATTCCGAACTTGTCTATTTTGACAGGCGGATGTAATCCATTTTACCGACTCTAACCTTGCACTTAATGGGACAGTTAGTTGCAACCTAGTATTAGAGGTCATACAGTTTACAAGCTTCAGGTCAATGATTTTCACAGATAATGTCAGATTGCAGACGGCCCAATCCTGGTCCCTACTAAACACAAATGTACAGGTTTTTTTCCTCTAAACCAAAAAAAAAGAAAGAATGAAATTTGTAGAAATTAGTCAACAGCACATAAAGCAAAAACTTTGGATGCCGAGAAATTAAAGCAGTTTTGAGGAATGCGTAGCCGGCTGAATAAAGTGTGGCATGATTGTATGCGTCAAGGCCAGGCCAATTCATGGTTAAACTCATTAACTCACGCTATGCGATGAGAAGTATTTGTGTCGCCAACTTTGAATTTCTCCAAAAATGTTGCAGGCCATTTTTTGTTCTTCTGTATCTAAGCTTATTCAAATATGTTCAATATTGTTTTTTTTGTCTCTGGACATTTTCAACAATACACTTCAGATATTAATGCGTTAAGTAATGACCACCAGACACTATATCAGCCCAATGCAACATGCAAATACCAAACGAAGAAAAACCTTGACATTATTATTCATGAACACACTTCACGCTAAAACACTTTATTTTTCCTTTTCTGTCACCTAATAGGTGATTTTTGGAGTCAGAGGAGACGTACAACCTGCATGTAATGCTGTCGGATATGTGGATCGACAAGTTTGGGGAATCAACCATCTCTGTGCCTATCCTGTTTGGAGACGACTCAAGGTCACTAACTCACTTATTGAATTATATCTGCTTCTTTGTTTTTTCATTCATTTCCATTGTATTATTTTTTTACCCTACGACGTATTACATGTGTGCGCATTTGGTTCCCGAGCTGAAGATCATTTACGCGATGGTGCTCCAGCTTGGTGTCGTGCTCCCTTTGAACCTGAAGGCTTGTTAAGGTTTTTTCTTCTTAATGACCCACACACGCACACACAAACAGGGAAAACTGTTAATTGTGTTCCTTTTCTGTGAACTAGCTCTATATCTGCTATCATGTCGGGGACCATTGGCATCCATTACGGGCATGTCTTGATTCACTTCATGGTTAGTGAGTTCTCTTCCTCGCGGACCTAACCTATAAATGCAAAGCTATTTGGGGTTTAACAAGAGTTGGAAAATTCTGTGCATGATCATTACGAGAGGCTCAAGTAAAGGTTCTCAATGGGTTTTGCATTACTCATTGTTGCCATCATTCTTCATTTCACAGACGGTAAGTTCAGAACGACATGGAACTCTTCAAAATGAATAATTCATTGTACTATCTGGGAGAAATCGAATGATATTTTGGCAATGAGTTCAGTAAAATGCAGCTATTCCACTTAACAAGCAGCTCTACAGCTTCAGCTATGTTTGTTTCACAGCAGGGGCTGCTGTTATTGTGTTTTATGGGCTTTATGTGCTGGTAAATCATATATCATAATTCAACCGCGATTTTTCTTTTTTATGCTTAATGATTTGTTTGATTTTCTTCCATCTTGATTTTTTGTCTTAAACATCTTTTTAAACTGTTAAAGAAATATAAACAAAGCCCAACACAAATACGCTCACTAAGAATAGGTTCATCTGTCTATTAGAGTCCAAGTCCTAATTCATTATTCTAGAACATTCTCTTTGTACAATCTGTATACACATGTCACTCTAATGTGTAATCTAGGGTTTTTACCCTACCTATATAATGAATAGTAACCTACAGGTTGAATATTGCCTTTACACATCTTTACATTCTACAATTTATCTTGGTATCAGAGCTGAAGGCTAGCAGCCATGACATCTCCTGCAAATTCTTCTGTCTCTTCTTCCTCTGGTTCCACTATGTCTGGTTCCTTTTTGGCTAAGTTGATAGAAAAGAATTCTACACTTCCCCAAGTCTATTTTGTCAAGTTGGACAAGACAAATTACTCCATATGGCTTATGCATGTGATGCCTATCATTAAAGGCTACAAGTTGGAAGGCTTCATTAATGGGTCTAAAGTTTGCCCTCTTCCATTTATTAAGGAGAATGAGGTTACTAAACCTAATTCTAACTTTGAAGAATGGGAGTCAGCTGATCAGATTCTCTTTGGATGTCTCCTCAACACTATAAGTCTTGAAATTTCATCCAAAATGACTAGTGTGTCCACCTCAGCTGGACTTTGGTCTGCAGCAAAGCAAATAGAAGGTGCTCAATCTAAATCCAGGCTATTAATGCTCAAATCTGAGCTACAACGCACAAGGAAAGGATATATGAGTATGCATGAATACCTTGCCAAGTTGAAAGGTTTGAGTGAGCAACTCACTCTTGCTGGTAGTTCAATGGAGCTTCCAGATCTCATGATTCAGGCCTTGACTAGACTTGATGCTGATTACATTCTATTGTGGTCCAGTTGTCAAACCATGTTGATGATCTTACTTAGATAGAGCTGTAAACTTCACTGTATACCTATGAAAGCAAAATGGAACAAATGAATCAGTTATCACAGTTATCCTTGAGTAACAATCTTGTCAACTATGCTAAGTCTAAAGAAACTTATACTCCTAGA